>CM067313.1:27257071-27444571 GCA_034231615.1 Meghimatium bilineatum | reverse complement strand
ACATTAGATATGCAGATGACACTGTTCTTTTAGCAGAAAGTGAACATGAACTACAAAGACTAATAGATCAAGTCAATAAATCAAGTAATGAATATGGACTGGATATAAACATTCAAAAAACAAAAACCATGATCATCAGCAAAGACACAGAAGAACAGGAGATAAACATAAACATACAGGGAGAGAAACTACAACAAGTAAAACAGTATCAATATCTTGGACACATAGTCACAAATGATGGCAGATGTGAAACAGAAGTTAAAAGGAGAATAGGAATGGCTAAAAGTACCTTCAATGGCATGAGGAAATTATTAATATCTAAAAAAAATTACAAAGTTAAAAATGAGAATTATAAAATGCTACATCTATTCCATATTAATGTATGGCTCAGAAACATGGACACTAAATAAACAATTAGAAGACAAAATTGATGCCTTTGAGATGTGGGTATATAGAAGAATAGGGAGAACATCATGGAAAGAGAAGAAAACAAATAAAGAGGTGCTAAAGACACTTAATATGAAGAAAGAACTACTAAGAGAAATAATGATCAAGAAAATAAAATATTTGGGACACGTTAAAAGACATGGCACCTTATTGAAGATCTTACTTGAGGGAAAAGTCAAAGGGAAGCGAGCAAGAGGTAGGCAGAGATACAAGTGGGAGAGTAACATTACACGATGGACAGGTTACAGTCTAGCAGAGTGCACCACCAAGACAAGAGACAGATGTTGGAGATACGTTGCAGCCAACCTTCGTTGCGGAGACGGCACTTGATGATGATGATAAGATTAACATATAAATTATTTGGTTTTGTCAATATTTCTATATGGCTGTGAGACTTGGACTCTAACTGTGGACTTTGAAAAATCCAGGCATTTAAAAACAAACACTACAGTTGGTGATCTGTTATCGAGAACATCC
Organism: Meghimatium bilineatum; assembly: GCA_034231615.1. NCBI lineage: Eukaryota > Metazoa > Mollusca > Gastropoda > Stylommatophora > Philomycidae > Meghimatium > Meghimatium bilineatum. Next base: position 27,443,647 of record CM067313.1, on the reverse strand, counting down.
AATGTGTTTGTACATGATATAATTAATGTATTAGTGAGTCACAGAAACCACTGTTAACTGTCATGAAATTTTGCAAGCTCTGATGGTTCAGACAAGTGATGAGACAATCCTCGATGACAAAAGATGTTCTTCAGGGTATGGTAGAGGGTAGATGGAAGACAAGTTGACAAGAAGAAGACATCTATCTATCTATGTTCCTTCAGCGCTAAACACGGTGTATAGGGCAGACACCAGAGCTCTCCAGTTTGAGCAGTGTGATGCTACTGTGTGTAATTCTTGTATGTTGTTGAAACCTCTAGTCATACCCTCTTTGATGGTTATTTTGTGAAGAGTCTCTCTTGGTCTTCCTCTTTTTCTCTTGCCATCTGGTAACCATTTTAATGCTTGTAGTAGCAGTCTGTTTTCATTCATTCTAAGTATGTCCAATATGTCCATTATTTTCTTCTTATTGTTGTAGAAACATATTGCTGTTTGGTGTCTTCTCTTACGTGAATGTTTGACTGAATTCTTCCCAACCAATATTTAAGAGTCTTCTAAGATGGTTATTTTCAAAGGAGTTCAATTTCTTCTTTACCATGAAGAAGATAAGGCTAGATAATATCAAGCACTGGACAAAATGTGAAGTTTCCAAACTCATTGGAAGAAGGTAGAGATGCATGGAGATCTTTGTGCACCAAATTTCTCAATTTGAAAACTCTAAGACCCGTGTTATTGGTTTTATTATTATAATGTATGTTCTTTGAAATAACTAAAACATATCTCATATTTTTTTGGTAGCAAATGTTACGTTTCATTAACAGTGTTTGAGAGTTTGCAAATTTGTGTCTAAATATAGAGATTCAAGCCAGAAAATCACTTCTATTGATGCAGAGTTGAACTTGGACAATCTTGTAAGTATTATCTTCATATTGGTAGTGTAAATGTTCATCCAATATATTAAACTGGTTTCATTTGTTCATCTGAAATATATAGAATGCATTAATAATAGCAAGGTAGGATATTTTGAGAGTAAACCTCAAAAAAAAAACCATCAGCCTGTGTAACTTGTTATTCTATTTGAGTGAGGTCAACGCTTTGCACCACTCTTCTTGACTATACCTATAGAGAGGGGAAAATTTCAGTAGATTCCATATGAAAATTTACTCTAGAGAAGACCATCTTTAATTCGGCTTTCCACTATCTTAAGCAGTTGGATTACCTATATGGTATCTTGAACCCTACAGATATCCTGTTTGGAGAACTGACTCCTGGCAAAGAATTGTTACACTTATACACCAGACTGTGAAGAGTTAAATTGATAGTGTCCAGCTGAAAACAGTGTCTGAACACTGATCTGAGAACTAATAAAGTCAAGTCTTACGTGGCTCACATGTGCAAAGCATGCAAGACCTCCAAAAAAGCATATAAAGCATACCAAATATATCCATGGACGTGATTCTTGGAATAACAGAGTGTTCCCTATAATGGTATTTAATTTCTCTAAATTTCCTCTGGGCATCCTCTACCTACTTACATATTTATGATTGTAGTTCTTGCAATTTGTTAATATGTTCAACTGAAGTTTTCTTTCATTTGCTCATTTAACTCCTACAGGATTACAAGAAGACTCAGAAGATAACATGGTTAGCCGAATCGGAGGATGGACCCTTTACCCCAACTGTGTGCCTACAATATGAGCATCTCATTACTAAAGGAGTTCTTGGTAAAGATGAAGACTTCAAACTTCATATCAACAAAAATTCAAAAGTAAGGGGACATCATCATCATCACAATTCCGCTCCACACATTTTGCCCTTGTTTTTTGTTTTCAATTCATGATCCCTAGTAAGTCTTCCTTAATGTTGTCATTTAATTCTTCTTGGTCTTCTTTCTTGTACTCTTGTATATATATACCATAGTTTATCATTCTGATGTCCTCCATTCTCCTACAAGTTTCAACCATCTGAGTCTGTTCACTCAATATGGCCCTGATGAATAGTTGCTTATATCAATAATGAATTTCTTTCTCTAACTAGCTGTACGTGTGAATGTGATAGGTCTGAATATTCAAGTTCATATTCTGTTTGTGAACAAAAAAGTTATGGATAGGCTATGTGATTTAAAATGAAACCTGATTTTGAAAATATCTACACATTTTCCATAGAATAATCTGTTGGCAATATGCAGATATATTTTTTTATGGGTTTTATTGTTTTGTTTTATCAGAATGCAAATTGTACAATAGAGTTTATTCAAGAAATGCCTGGTTTATATGAACTGCATTTAATAAAATGAGGCACTCAACAAAACTAATATTCATAACACTTACTACTGTTAATAGACAGATTATTTTAAAAAAACATTATTTGAGGCACTAAAAAATGTGTGCCCTTACGCAGAATCTTAGGAATATCACTAAGAGACAGAGTAAGGAATAGGGACATTAGACAAAGAATCAGCATCACCCCCAATCTTGGAATATATTAAAAGACAATAGATCAAATGGTTTGCACACATCAACAGACTACCATAAGACAACATACCATAGTAAGCTATGCTACACAAATACAGTGAATGCAGACCAAGACGTGACAAATTCCACAATATACTCAGCACACACGAGGGCCATCTCCAGAAAACTCTTCTACACCTGACGCTGAAAGGCAATAAAGAGTTTAGGGAATAGATAGGCACTAATAAAAACTAGTCATTATACACTGTTAATAGAAAGGGATCGACAACATCAAAGAGACATTACACAAGCACCAAATAACATCTGAAGCTGCCAGAAAAGTGAGAACAAGAATATTGTTTCTCCCTCGACACCCGTAAAAGGTAAAAGAGGAAGGGAAGAAGAAGAATATAAAGTGACAAATGATCATATTCTTTACAGCTAGTAGCAGAACTGACACAGAAAATAATGACATATACACATGAGTACCTATGCTTTTTTATTTGTATTACGCCAATAAGCACAGCAACACTGCACTACAGAAACCCATGTACACATATTTTCTGTCTAGTTTTAATTTAGAATCACATACCAGTGATTTTATTTTAAAATATCTATTGAATCAAAGTAATAATTCAAATTTAAACCATTTTTGGTTCTTTCCCAAAAATTGATTTTTTTTTTTTTTAAACGGATAATGAAACAAAATCTAGGATGAAAAGGAAGATAAAATGTTTGATTATTTCCCATGCCTATTAATCATAATATAAAAATTATGCCCAAAGTGAACATTTTGGTATAAAATGGACTGGTGATGTGTTCTTGGTGTTCTTGATTTGACTGATTATTTGACGTTATGAAGTCCAATCACTGATAATGCACAAGATCTGCGGAATCGATGTTGCCGTCTTTCGGAACAAATGACTTTCAGGTCAACATTTCTAAGACTAAGTTACTAAAACTGTAACCTTAAAAAGACCCTCAACGGAGAAATAATTCAGACAGTTGATAACTATTATTTAGGCAGCAAAATGATACAACAAAAGTTATTTAAGAAGATGTGTGGGTGGCAACAGACTGGGGTTTAACAGCACATCTGAAAGCGCTCCTCACAACCTTTATCAAGCATACATCTTTATTGGTTTTAGGCAAGGTCAGAATAGTTATGACAACTATTTTTAACTAGAAATGAACAGGCGTACTGACGTCACAAATGACTAAAGATTTCTTTAAAAGTGTAAAAACCCTTCATCTGGGAAAGAACCCAGTTTTTAAGATTATTCATACTTATGGTTCCTCTGGCTCATTGGTTATACAGATTATTCATGCTGATGGTTCCTCTGGCTCATTGGTTATACATACTGTATGATCAGTCATGCATATGTGCATAGCATTTTATTCAAAATTGTAGACTTACATTTGAGTATAATTTTACCATCATAACTTATTTTGAATTTGATTAAAGCATAAATAATTGATCCTAGTTTATGAAATATCAAGTATCATTTGAAAGTGAAATAATCACCTCAAATACTACTTTTGTGCTGATAATAGTTGTTCTGCCCATCAATGCTCCTAGTGCATGAGTTAACTAGAATATAGCAGCCAGATGTCTTACATTATGCAGTCTAATCATCTTATAGAATAACTTGATATTTCCCTACACTGTCTACTATTAGATGATTAATTTCAAAGTCTGTTTGGTTCTTGTTTGCTTAACTTTCCAACTTTGTATACAATTTGCAGCAATCCGAAATTTTGTGACGTTACTGACTGCAGGTTCAGTTCTAGATACAAAATGGCTACTGTGTGTTAAAGATGTAGAAAGTTTAGAAAGTTAAAGATGATGGGTTAAGTCGTGAAAACTTGCCGGATGTAAACATGTGTACGCCACCCACTGAGAGCCACCACCCCTCCCACGTGCATGCCACCCACTGAGAGCGCCATCCATACAACCCTCCTGAATTAAATATCTGGACCAAAAAAACAAAAAAAAACCACTGAACAGCCAAGAGAAATAATCCATGAAGAAAAACGAACACAAATTTGCCTGCCTCTTGTAATCTATTTTGTTTTGCTTTCCACAAAGAAAAGGTAATCCTGTAAACAAACACGAACTGTTTGCTTTCTTATTACCCTAAACTGTATAGAAAGATTTGCTTAGAGAGGGTTTAGAGAGAAATATATATTTAATGGGAATACGAAGTTATGCCCATCATGGAAATTATATTATGTGTGATTTTTTTTTATATTAAAAAAACAAACATTTCCCAACGGCGGTACATTGTGTGCATGTAGTTAGCATAATACCAGCTGCATTCTCCACATTTGTTCTTGTACACATTTCCTGAGTCATGATCTCACTGCCATTTGTGGTATAAAAATTCTGCTTCTATAGAGAATTGACTGGACAAGCCACTGACTTCACTGTGGTTTTCAGTGAGAAGTATAGTAAAGGGGCCTATGTGGTACAGTAGTTAAACCATTTCTCTTGTATTTATGAGATGACAAGTGTGGTGCAGGGATGTCTTGTTTACAGGTGCATTTTTCAAAGATTGTTACTTGAATCCACTATTGTTACATGCTATGTTTGATTCTCTCAGCTGATGGCTTGCTGCTTTATTGAGAAGGATGGAGTTCATATGTGAAAAATCTTATACAATAAAATTAATCCTGTGTGCTTTTTAGAGTAAATTAACAGATTGTTCTTTTGATCGCAGCAAGAAGAGATTATGCTTGGTGATCCTTGCTTAGCTAGTCTGAAAAAAGGAGATGTCATCCAGTTGCAGAGAAGAGGATATTACATATGTGACCAACCATATGAGCCAATCAGGCAAGGATCTCATTCTAATTACAATTGCATTAACTTAATACATCTACATTTTCATAGACATATGGAAAAGATAAATGGTAACTGGCCTAAAAATGTTAAATAAATACAATAAAACAAATATAAAATAACAGTTTTACCTATGGAGAACAAGATAGAATAAATCAGCATTTCAACCAAAAGGTCTTTAGCAAGATATGTATAGACAAACACATATTGGAAAAATAATATAGTGAAAGACTAATAAAGTAGAGATGTGTGCAGGTGTTCAGGAGCCATTGCTCTCAATAGTGAAACGACGAAAACTAGCATGGTTCTGACATGTATGCAGGCACGATTCCATGTAAAAAAACAATACTGCAGAGAACTGTCGAGGGTGGAAGAAGCAGAGGACGGCAAATAAAGGCATGGACAGACAACATCAAGGAATGGACAGGGCAAGATATTTCCACACTCATCCACATCGCTGAGGATAGAATTAGCTGGAGGACTCTGTGTTCTGAGGCATCCAATGTGGTACCCCTACGACCCTGAAGGGTTACGGGTTTATTGATTGATAGTGAAAGACTATTTTACTATTTGGTTGAAATGTTGATTTCTTTTATTTTGTAATTGCTGTATGTTTGTTTGTTGTTTGTTACTACCCTCAGGAATTGTTAGTAACTTGCTCTTATTTCCTATATGCAGTGAGATTGTTTCTTTGAGCTTTCTTTCATATCCAGGAGATTTTGGCGTAATGCAATGCTTATTGAAAAATCTTCTACTCTGAGGGGGTATATGTTACGAGGTGCTGGTATTTTGCCTGGGTCACCCACTGTGCAAAGCAACCCTAAAACACATTTAAAGAAGAGGAAATAATAGGCTGCAAGACCATACAAGAATTAAAACTGTTGGCAGCGACCGCAACACACAGAAAGTCAAAACCTCTGCCCTATGTGCCGCCTGCAGCACGAAAGGAACAAACTAACTAACCCACTGTGCATCTTTCCTCCAATGAGAACCTTCGCAGCCAGCGAACTATTCCTCATGTTGGAAGACCTTTCCATTACCACCCTCTATAGCCCTAGGACCCATCCCTAATTTCTTCTGTATGGGCCATATTGGACAACTGCGAAGGTCAAATTAGACTTAGGGTTGATACACCTTCCTAATTAAGGTGCTGCTTTATCAATGTCAGGGGTCTGGGATTTGAGCTGTGCATTTCTCACGCACTTATAACTACTTACCATCCACTTGTGTTGGTCTTTCAATTCATTGCAAATCATAGCCTGTGTTTTGATTCTTTGCAATTGCGTTTATCACCAAAAGAAGTAGGTAGATTGCACCTATCTCAGACGATGAGCTTAGCAGTCTGCAAATAAATTTCATTTAAGAAAGACATCATTCCCCTCTGTGCCCTTGGGTACTGAACCCAATTCGTTCTGTATGAGTGTATTTGGCAATGGCAACAGTTGAGTTAGACTAGGTTTTCTATGTCCTCAAAGACAAGGACTTGCTCCCCTCTACGTTATCCACAGTGTCCAGAGTGTGAGTGTTTACACTGCGTCAGTCAGAAGTTAGAAAAATATGCTCCCCGACATTTATTCAGTGCTTTTTCTTAGTACAATGGGAAGCAGTATTATTCATACCTTTTTCAGTACCCAGGAGTTCATGTTCAATTTGGTGCATCCAATACCTGAGTCAAGTCACCTACATTGAATTGTGGTGTGACATGTGGGTTTCTGTATGTTCTCGAGCGTGAACAGCACTTCCACCGACTGGTCTCGTGCTGGATAATTGTGACCCTCATTGCCACTGTATCATTTCATATACACAACGCTGTCCTCTAATGCAAGTTGCTTTTTCCCAGATTCAATGTGCTTTATGGATCGCTATATCCTAGTGAAATCTACCCATATCAGGACATCGACATTGACAGTTTTGATGCTGTGTTATGCAATAAGCTGGTCAAAAGTTATCAGTAGTTGGGAAAGCTCAGATCATATGTTATAAAATTTAAAAATTTTTTCATGAAATAGTGATTTATGAAAGCAAAGAAACATTACATGGAAATATAGATAACGCTGTATAAAGTTTTCATGTCATTTATTCCAGTCCCCACACCGGCAGAGATAGTCCATGTATTCTCATTAACATACCAGATGGACATCAGAAGGAGATGCCAAAAGCTGGTTCTAAACACAAGGAGACAAAAGAATCAGGTCTCAAAGAGGTAATATCCTACTGTCACATGGCAGACAACCCACTTTTATACACTCATAAATTATCTCAAACTCAAAAGGACTGGTTTTGCTCGTAGGCATGTATTTGCCACTGAAGGAACTGGTAGGTAAGAAGGCAGAGTGCATTCGCATATTGTTTGGTTGTGAATTTTGTCTCATTAATTTCATAGTCCATAATTTGCATAAATAATCAGAACTATTGTATAGATAGATCAACATATAGACATGTTTGCCATTCTCTTAATTTCTCTTTTAATAAGTCCATTATTAACGACTGGTCTCCCAAATGTTGCTCTTTTGATAGTTTTTTTTAATGATATCTCATTTCCTGGCATTACAGCTTTAAAATGTTTACACTTTCTTACTTTCCATTGCCTCTTCTAAATAATGCAATCTGCTGTTACCTGTCCTTCATAGTTACAATGTACATTGTTCCTGTCCTTTAAAATGTATCTGTTGCTAACTCTCATACCTCTCTTTTTCATCTCCATTATCCAAATATTTAGGTTGAATTTAATGAGTGTCAGGTACAAGTAGATTTACATCGTCTGAAAATGTCATTTAAATTACATATTGTTTAATTTTTCAGTACCCCCACTGGTCACTTTGTTGTCTTGTCCTTCAAACTTTGATGTTTTGCAGGAATATTATGAAAATATTTAGAGATACATGTTGGCCTAGTAGTTATCCTATTATCACATATAAGTAGAAAACTACAAAATGTATGAGAAGACCCATATTATGAACAGTTTCAACCTCTTAATATTGGGGTGCCATGAGAATCCAGAAATTAGGTATGCAGATAATACCACCCTTGATTATTGATTATTGATTAGAAACTGCCCTAACATCAAGCAGCCCTATATGTCTGGAACACATAAAAGGAAGAAAGACTTGCTACAATGCCTAAGAATGCATGAGAGGTTATAAAAAGGAAAGAAAGACCTGCTATGTCAGTTAAACATAGACTCAAAATCTTTCCCTCAATGCAAAGAAGACAAAACTGACACATATTGGGATGCAAAGGGATATGCATTGCTCTCATGGAATACCAGGGTTAGCAGATAACCAAAATCCTAAAATCACCTCCTCATTGTTCACCCTGGAAACAAATTGTTTTGAAGCTTGTGTGAAGCAATTTGGCTAACACTTTATAGATTGTGTCTGGACAGTGCATATTACGATGAAATGGAAACTGTTTGCAACAGACAAGCAGTATCTTTGAATAAAACCTCAGCCTCCACAGTTGAAAGACAATGGTTGGCCGAGTTCTCATGTCTGTAAGCTCACTAAGACAAGAATAGTGAGAATGCTTTCAGAGAAGTATGATTTGTCGGTTGAGAACACCATGCGAAGGGAATATATCGCCAGAGTGCAGTGCCATGTGCATAATAAGTGAGAATGTCATAACCGAAAGCAATGTTCATGCTCAAGAATAAGATTTCAGCTGCCTTCTAGTAATAAGTTGTGTGGAATGGTAAGGACAAGATACCTTGTCATTCCAGTGCATAGAAAATGTAGATAGAAGCTCAGATTTGGACGATGTGTTTACGATGTCGTTGAACACAACCTTACCTAAGAGGTGTACTGACCCTAGTTCTACTTTACTGTTTAAGCAGTTACCTTTACTGGAAGAAACCTGCAGTTGAGATAAAGGCCAGCACCTAAAGGACAAAAGGTAATGGTCTCTAATTACATGAAATAAGTTCACTATTAGCAGAACATCTCGTAGTCGATAGATGTAGTCGGGGTGCTGATCCAGCGGTCCATGGGCTCATGCGCATTGAACTAAGATGTAGTCAAACCAAGTCAAAATCCTTGTTCAACGTCTCCTCAGGAATTGTCACCTCAGGACACATTTTGGCCTGCAAATTTCCAAGGCAAATTCATAAACCATCATGACATAGAGCAGATACTCACCTTTTTGCCTGGTGACAGATAGGAAGGCTGTCACAGGCTAGGGAAGTTCAGCTGAAGTAAAAGCGTGCCGTAAATGGATGTGCTGGGCTGAATGTTGCAACATAATGCAGCTTCACTGTGAAGCCAGCAGCACAATGTACTTCAAGCTCCCTGGTAGAAATCAAATAGAGTTCCTGTTGGTTATCAGAGAGTAAATGCAGAAGAAGAATAAATAATGCATATCTAATGCATGAGAAATGAACTCACATCTACAACAGTCATTGACAAAGAACTTAGCAACTTTGAATTTCTCAAATCAAACCATTAACATAACAGGTGATTGTTCAGCAGAAATCAGAAAGAGATTAGCAACTGCCTTACAAAAAAAACATCATAGATGAAAAATCAATGCCAATAGACAAACATATAAAACAAAGTTACAACTGTTAAGAAACTATATTTTTGTGTGTGTGAAAGCACATGATTGTGAGACTGAGGCAATGACATCCACAAGGAAAAATAAACCTAACATAGTGTGTAGTGGCAGTTGTTGCTGATATTTTGAATAAAATCTTGGATTTTAACCAGTTTGAAGATACAGGGTGTATTTCTTCTTCTGTGTCTATGGCTAGAATGCAGGACCTAGGAGTGAAGCATGGTATTGCAATAAGTGAGCTTCTGAAAAATATAAAAATAGTTTCTGAAATGATGTATATCTCCCTCATTCTGCATTTAAACATATGAGAAGCAATTACGTTTAATGAACTTGTTGAGAGAGGGTTGATTCTTTCAAATTCACTGACTTAATGATCTCTATTCTCATTGGACATAGGTTGCTCAAAGTAAGAAAGGTAAAGCTGCAGAGAAGTCTCCCCAAGAAGAACAGCCACCAGTATCTGCTAGCTTCACTGATATTGCAGCCCTGAACAACAAGATCATTGCTCAAGGGGATTACATTAGGAAAATCAAGGCTGAAAAGGCAAACAAGGTATGATGATTGTATTTTTTGGTTTTTCCATCCTCTCTTTCATCCTTTCTTTGCTATTTCTCTTTCTCAATGTCTTTTTTCTTTGTTTTTTTTTCCAAATCTGCATGCATGTTTTGTTTATTTGTATGTTAGGACCAATATTGTTACAGTTCAGCCAAAGCAATTTCAGCTCAGATCTCTTTCTTACACAGGAAGATCTCTGCAGCAGGTGGAAGTGTAGTAAAACTAATCAGACAGAAAAAAATTGTAAACACACTAATAAAGCTTATGAATTATGCAAAAATACACAAATCTATGTTTTGACTAAGAAACCTTTGTCAGGAACAAAATTGTGCACATCACAAGCAAAGATTTGTACCCATCGCAGTACAAATCATTGTCTGTATTTTCCTGTGTATTCAAAAATGTAATTACCCAATATTTCTACTTCTTGGAGATCTTAGCAACAGTGCACAAACACTAGACCATAGTGTAATATTGTTTTACTCAGACAGCGTCTAGCACTTGTCACTTGAATCGCCTCACTGGTGATGACCTCAGATAGCCAATCATGATTTTGTCTACTGAAATAATCATCATGTTCTCATTCTATTTCTTTGTGTTTTCTTAGTTGTCAATAATGTGTACAATTCTCTTTTATTATTTATTGTTCATGATGAACATTAGTCATCTGATAACCTTGCCCAGAGGAGCGCAGTAGCGTAGTTGATAGTGAACTTGCTTTCCATCACTGGGTTACAACGTGCCAGGTTCGAAACCACATCCGGACAAAGAAAAATCTGGGTTGTGATTTCACTCTTGACACGACCACTCCACCAGTCAACTCAGCTGTAAATGAGTACCTGATGCATGAGTTAGGGGAGGTAAAGACAGCAAGGAAGGGAATTGGCCACTTCACCTAATAGTTGCTGTGGCTTAGTACATTAAGAGTTATCTTCATTCTCAATGACAGGTTGTTGCCATGGGACATACCTTTACTTTAATCTTGCCCTCAAGTTGCCAGAACCTGATAGGCTAAGAATAGCAAGAATACAGTAATCTGCATGTGTGTCATAAGAGGCACTAAGAATATATAGGAATGTAGTTCTCACATCTCATAGATCACAATGACTGAAATGTCCTACTTAAATCAGATGTATTGGGCTGAATAGTACAGATATATCATAGCCAACCTGTAAACCATGATGCATTGAATTCCATTCAATGGACTGCATCCTGCTAACGAGCAAGAGTTTAAGAACATATTGATAATTTTATTAGCACTTTTAACCCTTATCATTTCCAGTCATGATATTGGTCATCAATATCTTCTTCATTGAGGTCAACTCCCTGAAGTGGAGATGGGGGCTTGGTCCAGCCAACAGAGACTGGAAACTAAGATTGGGTCATCCTGACATCAAGCAGGACCACAGTCCTGCCCAAATAATCACTAGTGCTGAAGTCGGATATACCAGGCTGAGAGGTGCACCAGCATACCATGGTATCATACAACATGATTAGATAACATTTACAACAAAATAAAATGAAAATCTTTGATTTTGTTGCAGGAACAATGTCCAGTATTTTCCATGATAGTTTTCAGGTCACATTTCAAGTGAATTCACAATAAACCTGTTTACTTTGAATGTACAATGTTGTGACAAGCTCATCATATTCTCTACAGAATCAAATTGATGTAGAAGTGAAGGCTTTATTAGAGCTCAAAGTTGAATATAAAGCTAAAACTGGGAAGGAATGGAAGTTAGAGCCATCACAACCATCAACTACACAATCAAAGTCATCTGTTGCTGATGGTGCTGCTGAAAATAGTAGCAACAGAGCTGGTGAGCTGAATAATGCAATTGTAGCACAAGGTAATAAAGTCAGGGATGTGAAAGCTGCAAAGGCTTCTAAGGTATAAATATATGTTTGTTTCATCTGTGTGATCTCTAACTTATTTAATGTATAAATTGTCATTACTTCTCTCTACTTGCTTGGTGTATTCCTAATTCTTCACTTACTTTGTGTTTAATAAACTGAGGTAATTTTGCCATGTATAACAGGATGTTTAATATAATAATAATAATATAACCAGTTAAGCTTTTAAGTATGCCTATTGAGGTACCTACATAAAAAAAGACAGTCAAAGACTCGTATTCTCACTCATATGGATAAGTGTGAAAAAATCATGTCCTGACTATTCCTTGATGTCATTAAGCCAAGGGATATAACAGTATGAGATAATTAGTAATGGAATGTATAGTACATGTAAAAATGGAAAGGACTGGCTAAGGTGATGATGAATAGGAAACATGCCAGAGTGTTTGAACATTCAGATCAACTGAACTTGCCCAGAACCGTGAGGCGTTAAGATTCTGGAAATAATGTCACCTGGAAGAAGACCTTGTTTCAAAATACACTCTGTGGGCATCTGTGACTGTGATGATAGAGATGCAAGGCAATGACAAAAGGTTAGCATCCGCCATGATTAACTTTAAGCGTGGGGACTAGGTGGTAGATACAGAAACCAGTTCTCTTGTATAGCTGACTAACTACACTATTGATATGGTTACAGGTGTCCACTGTTCAGTGGAAGTAATAAAAACACTGAATGTATTAGTTACCAACTCTGAAGTCGGATGTGTCGAGCCAGTGCTGAAAATACAACATATAGTGTAAAAATTTGTAGATGTTTTCACCCATGATGAATGTTTCAAAGAAGACTATGAATGCTGCAAGTGTCCAGGCACAGCTATACATGAAGCATGCAGCTTTTTGTTGGTAAATGTTTGATGTAGCACTAAAATGTCACTGGCAATAACTTCACATTTTATGTTTTCAGTCCCTTTCATTCCATCTTTCTTCTTTTGTGTTTTTTTGTGAACTCCTGCAGATAAACAGGATGTGGACCAAAGAGCAGAATGCGTTGTGTTATTGTTTATATCTTAGCTATGATAATTGCCCCTTTTTTGGCCTGAGACATCCAACTTCAACAAGCTTCAGATCACTTTGTGACTGGGATCAACTCCACAATAAAAAACCTCCTTAGTCACCTTTTATGACATGCATCACAGTCACTATTTCTCTCTCTTTCTCCCCACCCAATTAAAAGATTAATTGATTAACTGAAAAATGTGAAATTCATGCCATCAACATCACATTGCTACAAGCACATTTGTCAACACTGTACATTATGTTAAGATGTTCCTGGTTGTTAGTTGTATTTTAAGCATATTTGAAACATTAATCTTGGATCAAATGGTTGGTTGGTTGCTGATCCAGCGGTCAATGGGCTCATGCCCAAGGTTAGTTTTAACCTGTGCACTGCTCCTAGCCACTGTAGCCAAGATGGGGTTCACTGTGCTCATTCTCCGCCACCAATTGACTACTGGTTATGCAGAACTTCTCTATTGCTCCAGGCATGCAACCAAATGTTCAAGTCAAAAGGATTGTCACATCCTGAGTCACTGTGCCCCTATGATGGGTCTCAGCCATAGAAAAAAACAGTGTTGCACAGTACATTTCTGGCTCCCTCCCAACCACAAAGGTTGCATACATATATTCAAGCAAATATGAAACACATTTCAACAACAAAATAAAAGCATAATTGTATAGATGACGTGCCATGAAGCAATAAGAAGATAACCTCAATATAAAGGCATGTCATCCACTAAGGTTCTCTGTTGCATGGATGGTTTGCACAGACGCAACCACATGTGTCTTGGATCAAATAAGTTTGGCATCTTTTGTGACATTTTAAAAGTAGTGCCTTTAACTCTAGTTGCAGTAATATGTTCAGTGCAGTGTCAATAACCATGCATATTATTTGTTTCTTCTTCTTTTGTATGTGTTTTGTTTTCATTAGTTTTGTTTGACAATTACCTTCTTTCTGTTGTTCCTGCAGAGTGAGATAGACGTGGAGGTCAAGGCACTACTAAATCTGAAAACGGAATTTAAAGCAGCTACAGGTCAGGAATGGAAGCAGGGCTTGACCTTTCCAGACAGTGCCCAAGTTAGTACAGCAACCTCATCAACAGCAGTAACAGCAGATGAACTTACTGTGAGGATTACAGCTCAGGGTAATAAAGTCAGGGATCTTAAAACAAGCAAGGCACAGAAGGTAAGATGTGTCAATTTCTTTTTGTTCTAATTGCATCATGTCCATGAATATGTTCTTAGAACATGTTATGTAATTGTGTGTATAGACCAGTTCAACTGAAGACAATATCTTGTGCTGTTCTTTTATCCGTGCATGTTTGTCTGCAATCTTTATCCATCCATATATATAAACCCATAACCAATTCAGTGTCATAGAGGTACCACTTTGGATGTGTAAACACAATGTCCTCCAGTGATTTCTTTTTTCAGCAATGAGGTGTGTGCGGAAAAATCTTGACCAGTCTAGTTTTTTATAGTAATGAAAAATAAGTTAAACAGGTTACCTAACTATGAATAAATATAGATGAAAAGGTATATAAAAAAAACAATAAAACAAAACGGGACAATTTTTGACGTTTCTGTCCAAATGGGACCCTTTTTAAGAAAACGAATAATGTTTAAACCACACAAACTTGATAACTGAATTTGACGAGGCCATGTTTCACTTATGGGAATCATAACCTAGTACCGGATGCAGAAACGCACCGTCCAGTAAAAGAGAAAATGCGTGCTTTCAATATGCGAATATATATTTTTTTAACACTATTGATGAGTAATGACGAGGTGTTACGGGCAGGGGGGGGGGGGTTTGAGAAGGAAAGAGTAAGAAATTGGTCACGGGAGGGGAGGGGGGCTACCAATAGAAGTGTATAGAAATATACAAGAGGGATCAGCATTTGACAGCGCATGGAATAGAAATGCAAATAAATATAGACATAGATGATGTTTTGTATATGGTCTTTTCTAGTTTTTTTTATCTGGTTTGCTCATGATTTTCTTATGCCTCCTCTGCTTCTATCACTCTTAACTGTGCCCTGAAATATTGTTTTTGACAGGGAATCATGTTGAAATGAAAGTCCAAACCATGCAATTTTCATTGTTTTACTGTTGACAGTAGTCATTAATCTGTACATATGGTTTAAAAAAAAATCTTATTGATTAAAAATTGGCATCATAAAACATGGTTTATGGTTATGAGCTGATATCATTGCACTCCAAGCTAACCATTAAGTACTTAGTCCCCTCTAGCACATAGCAAAGGGTATGCATGGAATAGAAATGCAAATAAATATAGACATAGATGATGTTTTGTATATGGTCTTTTCTAGTTTTTTTTATCTGGTTTGCTCATGATTTTCTTATGCCTCCTCTGCTTCTATCACTCTTAACTGTGCCCTGAAATATTGTTTTTGACAGGGAATCATGTTGAAATGAAAGTCCAAACCATGCAATTTTCATTGTTTTACTGTTGACAGTAGTCATTAATCTGTACATATGGTTTAAAAAAAAATCTTATTGATTAAAAATTGGTATCATAAAACATGGTTTATGGTTATGAGCTGATATCATTGCACTCCAAGCTAACCATTAAGTACTTAGTCCCCTCTAGCACATAGCAAAGGGTATGCATGCTGATGGTTCCTGCGGCTCGCTGAATAAACATTCTTTTCAAGGTTTGCCTTTTCATTGTCCCAATCTCTACATTCCCTGCCAACGGTGATTATAGCCTTGTGGAAGCCTGTCATGGTCCCATCAATTAGGCGCCATTCCTTTCCTGTTGTTATGCTCAAGACTGGTTACCTCTCCTATTGCACTTTCAGCTTGTGCCATTCAGGACGTCATGCATAACATTTTTGTTCTTTTGATCATTAATCCTATTGTGAAGTGGGTATCTCTGGTCTGAGATAACATGCATGTGTTAGAGTGTGACAGAATTAATCCTATTGTGAAGTGGGTGCCTCTGGTCTAAGGTAACATGCATGTGTGACAGAACCATAATGATAAGAGCTAGAACATCTATCTCATTTTTTCATTAAGGATATCATTATACACATTCCTTCATTCTGCACATGTTCCAGGTGATCACATTGCAAATGTGTTAGCATGAGGATTCCCAAATCATAGTCGACTATGGACAGGACCAACTGATGAAAGAGGACCAGTAGCTGTAACGACTATCATACATCCAGCTACCATAACTTTAAAAGCTACAAGTCCATGCTTACATCTCTGCATCATTTGCTCAACATGGTTTTTGAAAGATCTGTGATCGAAGGTTACAAGAAAATAATGCATTACTATGGCAGTGCTTCTTAACTTGTGTGACACCACGGCCATGTAACAAAAAATGTAAGACAAGAGCTTTGTCCAAACAAATACAGTGGAATAGCACAATAGCACCTCTATAGCACATTGGTTTATAATAAATTTCCCAATTTAACAAAACTTTCCAAAATCCCCAGTTATATTTGTTCTTTATTGTTTGTAATATATATAGTGAATTTCTGTTGTTACATACATATATCTTCGGTCTGGACCAGGTTGTTATAATGGAATTTCATTATATGTTTTAATAAAGAAATCTCTTGTGCATCTGTGGAGAATACATTTTAAATTTAATACCAGGTAAACATAATTTTAAATATAAAATCCTTAGTGTACATTGTGTTGTGTCTCATTTATAGAATGTTGTGGATGAAGCAGTGAAACAATTGCTTACTTTGAAGGAAGAGTACAAAGTAATTACAGGCAAAGATTGGAAGCCAGAGGCATCACCTTCTGGTGACTCCAAGTCAGAACCAAAAAAGGGAGCTGATATTGATGCTTTATCAAAAGAATTGTTCGAACATGAAGGAAAGCTGAAACAGCTGAGAGCAGACAAGGCTGACAAGGTTAGGAGTTTGTCATCTATCTGTAGTTACTTTATTATTGAAATATGTGTGGTATTATATTATGTTGTCATATTGCCTGTTCTTCTTTTTCTGTATTCGTTCTCAAACTCGCCAGCTACTACTTGTTGCAATCCCTCTGAATCCAAGCAACACACGCAGGATTGTTGTATAATACTTACTCAAAGGAAATTTTGAAACATTAAATAAAGGCCAGTAAGAAACATAATATATTTGTATCACCTATGTGTTGCCAAGACAAGGAAGGGGAGCAAAGAATATTGACACTTATTTGCCAAGCTTGAGGTAACTAGGCAGGTTTAAGTATGGGGATTTGCCGTCTCACCCATAGAAAAGTGCTCTAATCTATTCTTTCCCTGACACAACCTCAGTTCTTCCCATAATTCTAGAACTCAACAAAACTAAAATTATATACACAAAATTGAATATTCAAATTGTTTTTTTTTAATATGATAAATATAAAAGTAACAGTTACTTTTATGTAGACCTCATAAAATCAATATAATACATGTATTTACTTAGTTCATCAATACAAGGGTTGTTCAATAAGCCCTTGCAGTTATTTTTGTTTTCGTAGAGTAGTGGTTACAAAGCCAGGGGTCGACCATGCACATGATGGATTGCAGAAATAAAGGAGTCAATGAAAACAAATATATATGAAGCACAAAAAAAGGCCAGAGAATTCTTCCACCCTTAATGCTACAAGGCACATAGGGGTATTGTTGGTCAGTGAATTCCGGTAAATTACCCATAAAATTGGTATAAATTAACATTTTGGAGGTAATGAAGACAAAAAAAGATTTTATATGGAGACGCAAGTATTATTTTATTATTTTTTAAATATATTTTCTTTTGCTGACACATTTACTTAATATGTGAAATGTTCTGTTCTCCTGCGGTAGAACATGTACCATGTGCTAGTGTGTGTATGAAACAGGAAGTATTTACCCGCTTGAGCTTTGTAGGATTCTGTAATTGAAGGTTACCTAGTTAATTTTTTTCACATTTCAAAAATCGGTGTTAATCTTCAATTACACATATGCATTGATTTATCAATCAAATGCCATGCCGAATGATGTAGGTGATCATGTTTCTCCATGACTCTGTCTCTTGTGTTGTCAATAAGCTGGTTGGTGAACTTCTACCATGCCCTAATACTAGTCCATCCAAGTTCTCTCTTTGTTGTCCCCTGCCTCTTCTCCCCTTGATATTTCTAGTGGTTATTAAGTGTTCAATATGTGGTCTTCTCAGCACATGCCCTAGGAACCTTGACTGTCTGCACCTGATGTTTTACAGGTTATGGGTTTAATGACCGCTGGTGACACCGCTAGGGGAAGTCATGCTGTATTATCTTTGATGTATTGTTCTGTTATACCATTCCTTCATTCAGTGAATTAGTTGGGCAAATGAAAGAAATGATCCTGCGTCTTACAGTTGCTAAAGTTTGTGCTAATATTCTTTTAGCATGATTTCGCTTGTCCTTTCATTCTTATAATAACAGGATTCCACAGTATTATTACAGGTATTATTGTATTCCTACCTCGGCCCATACATGTTTTTGACTTTTGTCACCATTGAACTTAAAGTCAGTCCTCTGCTTATACATTGATGGACTTATGCACAGAAATATATGAGAAAAAATATAGCAGAAGACAGATGTATTGGGTCATTGGTGCAAATAAAACGGCAACACAAATTTTCATTCTCTGGACTACATACTGCTGGAAATCTAGTAGAACAATTGTCCTGCTACAAGAAAGAACTAGAGGGAGTTTGAGAATGAACGCTGAAGAAGAAATGAGAAAAATACCAGGCACAAAACTATAGATTGTCATTGTTTTTGTATTTAAATAATTCACTCTACAAATTTATTTTTATTCATCAGAGCAAAATTAACACGGAAGAGAAAACTCTTAACAAGCTCAAGAAGGAATACAAACAGGCTTCTGGCAGAGACTGGCAACCACCAATAACAGGGTCGATAACCACATCATCATCAAATACAGCACCTAACACATCACAAAGTGCTGAGGTCATATCCTTGAAAATCAAGATTGATGAGCAGGGAGAGAAAGTTAGACAGCTAAAAACATCTGGAGGGGATAAAGTAAGTCCATTGTCCCTGTTGAAATGCCTGGCCATATCTCATTCATCAAATTTTGTTTGGCTTTCTTAGAATGTCCTTAGTAGTCATTTTTATCTCTTGACTTCGTAGAAAATGGAAATTAACAAATCTAGTTAGATGTGTATAATTGAAATAGCAATTTAATGGAAACATGAATGATTTTGTTGCCTTTAACATTAATAGATTGAATGATTGTTATGTGTCTATCTCTTGTTGCAATTTTATCAATACTATATAATACATCAGATACCTTATTATACATTCTGTTATTTATTATTGAACATTAATTAATATTCTCAGGCTGCAGTAGAGCAAGAGGTTCAGACATTACTCAGTTTGAAAACTCAGTATAAAGATCTTACAGGTGAAGATTTGGCTGGAGCTGGTAAAGGCAGCAAGAAAGGAGGGAAAGAAAAAGACAAGAAAGGGAGCAAGGATAGTAAGAAAGGAACACCAGCTAAGACAGAGGCATCAGGAGATAAAGAGGATGGAAAGAGGGAGGTGAAGAAAATTACAAGGTGAGTTTATCCAAATAAGTGGTTTATTATGTAAATTGAAATGTTTGCCAAGAGTTAACAAATCAATTTCTATTACTAATAATGACAATATCAGATCAAGTATATGGCATTTAGTTGTACTGTTGTGCGATTTAATGCATTTTAAGTGTTATAGAAACTATTTATGAAATGATTTATAGTATTCTTATTTCGTCTTCATCGTTCATTCTCAAACCCACTGGATCTCTCTTATAGCAGGATAATGCTCCTACTAGATATCTAGAGGATGTAGTCCAGAGAATGGAAATGCGTTGTGTCGCCGTTTTATTTGCGCGTATTATTCAATGGCCAGACACATCCGTCTTCGACGGTGAATAATATTCTTATGAATACTGTTCTTTTAATGTAAAATAATTATTTAAGGGTCAGCATGGTAGCAGAGCCAAACTCATAGAACTATGTGATTCGAACATCGACCATCCACATTGTACTGGATGTATTAGTGGCACCTCAAAATTCATAATTAGTTGAATAGAAGTGTCATGTACAGGATACAATTCAATTATTTTGTATTATTAATTTAAGTAAAGAAATGTTGACTCAGTGATAGAGTGGTTTAGTAGACTCATCTCAAAAACGTGACGAACATGAGTTCTTAGTCATGTCTGGTTTCACCTGTGTTTTCAGGGTCTACAAGGGGAAAAAAATAGTTACCTGCCAAGCATGTAAGAGACGACTGAGAATAATTTGGTATGAGGTTTACTACCCCATCCAGTAGAAAGTTTATGTAACCCAAAAATTGCCATGATGCAATCAGATTCCAAAGACATGTGTATGGTAATTGGCACAAATAAAACAGTGACTCAAACACATTTCAATTCTCTGGACTAAATCCTGCTGGAAATCTAAATCTAGTATGACCATTGTCCTGATATAAGAGTGGAAGTTTGAGAATGCAAGCTGAAAAAGAAGAAGAAAAGGAACAAATATCGCAGTGGAGTTGTCAACCAATCCAATATGTAAGATATTCTGTTGTTAGGACCAATGTTCCCTCTAAGACAAGAAGGTATGTGGGCAAAATTGCATATGTGAGCTGATACATTTGTAAGACTGCTTCTTATGGGCAGAACTAAAAACAAAAATGTATCATTTGCATTTTACAAAGAGAACAAATGCAATATATTTTCACACAAAAAATTTGAAAATATCTTTTACTTTTCCCTTGTACCTTTCTCGTTTTTCCTGAAATCATACAGTTTGTCAATATTAATTTCAGAAGATATAATCATCTGAAATTAGATTCTCATCAATTTTATTCAGTTGACCTGTATCACGTTTATTTCTAATTTTGGTCTTGATTACATTCATTAAACTAAAACCTTTGTCACAATCAGCACTTGAAACTTGGAAAGCTGCATAGATATCAAGGAGAATATACCACTGAATTGTTCTTGTTGGTTGGTTTGTTGGTTGGTTGCTGATCCAGCTGTCCATGGGCTCATGCCCTTTGACCTAATGGCATTATATTGCTGGGAATTCTGGATTTTCGGCCCACCCCGGGATAGAGCCAGAGAATAACTATCACACCTCCAGAAAGGTGGGTTTCAACCTATGCACTGCTCCTAGCCACTTAACTAAGATAGGGTTCACTGTGCTCATTCCCCGCCACCAATTGACTACTGGTTATGCCGAACTTCTCTATTGCTCCAGGCATACAATAAAATGTTCAATTCAAAAGGATAGTCACGTCCTGAGTCACTGTGCCTCTATGATGGGTCTCGGCCATAGGAAAAAACAGTGCTGTCAGTTTCCTCTTCCTCAGTGCTGCACAGTACTTCTCTGGTCCCTCCCAACCACAGAGGGTGCATACATATATATTCAGGTAAACATGGCACACATCACCAACAAAATAAAAACATAATTGTATAAATGACGTGCCATGAAGCTTCTATCAGCAGATAACCTCAATATAACAGTCATCCACTAAGGTTTTCTGTTGCATTGGTGGTTTGTCTAGTGGGTCATTGGTGAGACCCACAGATGCAACCAGCCTGCGTAGGTGTTGTCTTGTAAATGATATATCTTGAAAATATTTCATTGCACCAGCTTTTATCTTCTCTACAATGATAAATTTGAAGTCAGAAAATTCTTTTTGTAGCTGCTTACAAATGAGTGTTCATCTTTCTTGAAAATTAAGCAATAATTTTTAGCTGATCTTGAAAGCTCTGCAAAGCCAAAGAAAAATTTGAACAACCACCTATTCTCAGTGGTCTGCTTGCTGTGTGATGTTAAATGTATACTAGTTGTGTAATATAAAAGAATAATAACTGTTTTGCATTGCCATAGTTGCTACGTTTGAATACATACTATTATAGACCTATCCTCCACACTTAAAACAGGAAGGAAAGTATCATGTTATTTCCGTGTTAATGTCTCCGTGTGTCTGTATGCGGCAGGTGAATCATAACTAAAATTTTGCATTTTTTAATTCTAATAACTAAAGCTTTATATAACTAAAATTTCATGTTTTTTTTATTATATGAACTTTTACATGCATTTATATACTAGCAACTGTGAGTGCACCACTACCAAAATCTGTGCACCAAGGGATAAAAATGTGTGCACCAGTGCACCTTAGCAGGAACATTGCTTAGGATTACATCTTGCTAGATGGTAGAAATATGAGAATTAACAAAGTTCATCCATGGTATTCATGTTTAAGAATAAGAAGAAGCTAGAACACAAATTCTATCAAGTGTAATAATTTGGAGTAAATATATGCTGTATTATTGTGTCCAAACCACTATGATTGTAACAAACCCTTCTTACAGGTTTGCTTATAAACGTCTCCAGTCTGAAATGGAAGACAACAGGTAGCAACATCTATGCTATACTCTGCCAACAGAGTTCTTAGGGTCTGTAGAACACATAAATTATATATACATAAACTCTACTATATCAAGGTAAAGACAGTAGAGGAAGAATTGAAGTTAGTGTGCTGCTGGGGCCAAAAAGGGAACAAAGCTATCACGCTGCGACTTGCCGTGTATGTCGTAAGAGGTGACAACTAAAGAGGACATGAAGGTGAGGTTAGCTGTTTTATCCCATAGGTCAAGGTCGCCCAAAAGCAATGTTGTATTGTCAAACCAACACAAACCATGCTGAATTAAGAATAGTCAGACCAACAAAAGCCATGCTAAATTAAGAATGGTCAGACCAAACAATAGCTATACTGAATTAAGAATATTCAGACCAACAAAAGCCATGCTGAATTAAGAATTGTCAGACCAACAAAAGCCATACTGAATTAAGAGTTGTCAGACCAAAAAATGTAGATATTGCAGTCAAGCTATAAACCATGACACAATGCATTCTGTTCTCAGACCTGTATCCTGCTAACCAGCAGGAGTTTAAGAAATGCTGGAGAAGGAGTGAATTATTCTAAACTATCTATATGAAAATGTTCACGATTTTTCCTTCTTTCTAAGGCTTGGTCTTGAGGCAACAAAAGAAGATAATTTATCAGATTGGTACTCCCAAATACTCACCAAATCAGAACTGATTGAGTACTATGATGTCAGTGGATGCTATATTCTCCGTCCCTGGGCATATGCCATCTGGGAGATCATTAAAGAACAGTTTGATACAGCAATCAAGAAGATGGGTGTGGAAAACTGCTACTTCCCAATGTTTGTATCACGAGCTGCTTTAGAGAAAGAGAAAACTCATATAGCAGATTTTGCCCCAGAGGTGGGTTTTGTTTCTATTAATTTTGTTAATTATTATTCTATTAATTATTATGTTTCTCCTGTTTCATTCATATAATGACTTAATTGTTTTTATCATCATAACAATTATGTAAAGCTGTGGTCACAAAGTTTGGTCTGTGGTAATTCACACGCCAGATTCTTCTAGCTAAATAAGTTGTCCTCTGTTGGTGTTACTGAACCTGACATATTTATTGCTCAGCTTCCGATATAGTTTTACCTCCCTGGTGAGGATTCAGTGAAAGGTTGCGTACTGGACAGACATTGTACACTGTTGTTGTCTGGCGCAAGGTCCTTTATCTAGCAGAGGGTCAGGCCCAGCTATTTAATCCCTTGTTCTACAGGTCCAACACATGCAAGAAAGGCTAGATTGTTACGCAACACAGTCTCTGCTACTGTTATTAAGGGTTTAATAGCTGACAACCTCCTGCCCACTTCAGCTGCCACTCTATGCCTCAAGGTAAGCAGTATGGGTAGGTCTGCATTCTGCATGCTGCCCAAAATTCACAAGCCTTTCAACCCGGGCAGACCCATTGTCTCTGCGTGTTCCTGCCCTACTGAACACATTTTAGACTTCCTGGATAGTGTTTTCCAACTATTAGTGAAACAATTCCCCACATTCGTAAAAGATACTAACCATGCCCTGTCCATGTTTGCCTCTATTTCTCTGTCCCCTACTTACACCTATCGTCTCTTTCTGCTCTCATTACACATTCATACCACACTTGGAGGGTCTCAAGACCGTGAAGTTCTTCCTCGACCAGCACCCTCATCCCTGTCTACCTCATCCATCTTGCAGAAATGTGCTCACTCTTAATTTCTTTGAGTTTGATGGGCACTTCTTTGACCAAATCAGTGGTGTCGCCATGGGCACCAAGATGGAGCCTAGCTATATGCCTGCTTGTTGATGGGCCACCTTGACCACCAGGTATGGGTGTCCCATGAGGGGCCTTTCCAATCAGTGTTCCATAGGTATGGTTGTGGGACTGGCTTCACTGACATGTCTAAGGCTGACCTGGCACGCTTCATACAATTCTTTTACCTTTTTCACCCATCAAGTTCACATCGGAGATCTTCACCTCCCTCCCTTCCATTCTCCCAACTTCTTCGTCTCCGACGCTTGTGTAGTTGCGAGGACAATTTCCCAGAGAAAGCCTACGAGATTACAGATTTCTTCCACTGTCACCTATACCCTGAGATAGTCCTCAGGTCTGCCCTCCTTCGAGTGTGCAGTCTCTCCCATTAGGACACCCTCTTTAACACTCGGAAGTCTTCCTCTTCAGACAGGGTCAAGCGTATCACTTTCCACCACTATAGCGCTGCCGCTCATCATGTCCTGCTTCGTCATCTTCCTCTTCTCCAGTCTGATCCTGAGACGTGGGAAGTATTCTGTGACCCTCCATCTTGTGGCCTACAGACGTGACCAGAACCTTAGGGATCTACTGGTCTGGAGTCACCTCCAGCCTGACGTTCCTTATGATTTCAGCATCATCAGCTACAAACGCAGCAAATGCTTCACCTGTGCTTATGTCACCCAGATCCGGTCTGTCACATTCCCTAAAGTCACCTTCACTATTGAGGAGAGATTCATGTGTCCTGCAACATCATCTATGCCATCAATGCACCATGATGTATATAAGTGAAACTGGAAAGGCCGATTCTGCGAACATCTGTATAGCATTAAAAAAAACCATTTGGGCGTATCCTGTTGACGTCCACTTCAATGACTATTGGGCTATTGGGCCGCCCAAGATATTCAGGTTACAGCCATTAAGTCGTACTTCTCTGACAATTAGATCCGTCTTGTGCTTGAGAACTGCTACATTTACCAATATGGCACTCTTAAACCCGACGGCACCACTGAGCACCTGTCTCATGTATGATTCTAGTTGGTCAATAGTTTCTGTTTGTTTCGTGTCACATGTATGTAGTCATTTTTGTATATTCCGTGTCTGGTGTCATTTCACCATTTCCAGTCAATCTACATTTCTACATTGCACATGCCAATGTGTAATGTTCATAATCCTTTTTGTCCATTTTCTGCTGTATGTTTTTATTTTTATCTTGATAAAAGCCTTTTGTCAAAATGTCGATTCGTGTGTGATATTATGTGTATCTTTAGTGATTAGCAAAACTTCATTACCCTATTACTGGATAAACTTTGTACTGAATAATTCAGTGCTGGTGCAGTATTTGAAATAAAAGTCTGAAAATTACACTATATCTGTGGGTTACGTGAACATTATACAAGTAATGTCTTTAGTTTTTGTTATTGTTAATTTAGTAGTCGCGTGGGGGTTACAGGTACTGCTTTGCTCTCGTGCGACCCAGGTTAACAAATAACCAAGATCCTAAAAGTACCTCCACATGGAAATAGAAATATAGCGGCTCATGATTTTCTGGCCAACACTTTTTGGGGGTCAAGTCCATAAATGTGAAGGCTGCAAATGGAATGAGAATTGACTGCAAAAAGACAAGCAACACATGCAGCTGCACTGTCAGGATATTTTACACAAGACATTCTGACTCTGGCTGCAGAAAGGCAGATGCATTGCAGGGGTGGCCAATGAAAATATCTAGAAATGGATAGATGGTCTTTGTATGGATAACATACTGAGTACAATGAGAGGGCAGCACCAGGTGCAAATAGAATGAGAAAACAGCACATGAAAATTGTATGAAAGTATTATTTAGCTCAAGAACAAGCTTCTAGTACCCTGTGCTCCTAAACATATGTAAAGACTGACGATTGGTGTCATTGAATAACACTTCTGGCTAAGAGAGCGAACAAACCTGGCCCAACTCTACTGGTGAGTTTTTCCTATATCGGAATCATACTCGCGGATGAGAAAAGGTTCAGTGTGAGATTGGCACAGCACAATATGTCTAATTATGCGAGATAAGTTCACTCGCAGTGGTACAACTCATGCGAGATAGATGTAGTCGACCCAAGCCTAAATCCTTGATTGCTGTCTCGCCTAAGATTGCCATCCAGGGATATGTTTTGGTTTTGGCCTGAATAGTCCAAGGGCACAGTGGGTGGAAAACTGTCACGGCGTAAGAGTCGATACACATCCGACGCCTGGTGACAAATAGGAAGACTGTCACAGGCTAGAGAAGCCCAATTGAATCAAAGGCATGCCAAAATTTGATGTGCTGGACCTTCTGAGGTGCAAATAATTCAGTTGTGCTGTAAACTGGCAGCACAAAGTACTTCACACTCCCCTGCAGAAATCACACAAACTTTCGTGTTGGTTATCAGAGCGCAAACCCAGAAGATTAAGTAGCCGCATTACTTTCAGTTACTGTGTCAAATTTGTTATTGTGTTTTACTAAATAAATTTCCAAAATAAAATATTAATACACCATTAACAATAACGAAACTTATTTTTGTTATTAAAATATATTATTTCTAGTTATTATATGATTCGAATTATACATTTATTATATTTAGATATTAAGAAAGTTAATTTGTGTTGTAGAAGACAACTTGTTCAGTTGAGGCCTACTACTAGAACAAGATGATAATTTTGTAAATCCATCACAAAATAATTGTTAAAAATAAAAATAAAATATTAATACAACATTAACTATAACAAATTTGTTTTTGTGTTAAATATTTTATTCTGTTATATAATTGGAATTATACATTGACCATATTTAAATCTAAAGCAAATTCATTTTTTGTAGCATGCACTAACTTGTTCAGTGTGGTGATAATTTATATCGCGGATTTAAGTTATACTAAATATTATTCAGTCGCCACAATGGAATAATGATCAAGTATAGAGTAGTTACATTTTAATTAATAAGTCTATACGTTTCCATTTCTTATTATTTGATTGAAGACAAAAGTAAGAATTTGAGACAATCTATGACAACTATTTTGTTTCACAGGTAACATATAACAGGATATATATATTATCACAACATTCATTTAAACTAAAATGTACACTTCACTTTAAATTTTAGGTTGCATGGGTAACAAAATCCGGGCAGTCTGACCTTGCAGAGCCAATTGCTATTCGTCCAACCAGTGAGACTGTCATGTACCCAACGTTTGCTAAGTGGATCAAGTCACACAGAGATCTTCCACTTAAGCTAAACCAGTGGTGTAATGTTGTGGTAGGGTAGCTTTTTAAACAAATATTTATGTTTTTTTTCATATGATAATTATGTTGCTTTTCAGCAATCAAAGAATACTTTTTTTGTATTCCCATTCTTTTTCTAAAAATTAGGCGATTCACACAAAACTAATTTAACACTTCATGTGTAATTTATGATTGCATGATTACAACTAAAGTTGCATGCACTATACAACTTACTGAAATTGGTATCAAAGATATAAAATGTTGTTTGATCCATGATAAATGTTTCAACGAAGCTGCTAGAAATGTCAACATTCAGGCCCATCTTCATATGATGCTCTGTTAAGATAAATATGAATTGTAGTTATGTGTAATCGGTGACACCAATTTCAAATTTGATGTTGTTTTGTTCATCAATCAGTCTTGGCTTGTAAATAGTGTTATCATTTCTATAACTTTATTTGCAATACATTACTTATGAAAGGTTAATTTCCTGGAGAGTTACCCTGTATTTCTTCTGTACTTATTTTAGTGCTGTCTCCAATGTGGTACTCATATAGCTTATGGGTTATGGGATTTATTATTATTAGTTACACAAGTGCCATATATTATAGACTTGCAGTGACAACAGTTTGGGCATTCCTGAGATCCCCAAACTATTCCATTATTTCTAATGCAATGTTTATTTTGTATAATATTTCTCTATCTTTCTTAGAAAAATTAACGATTGGTCAAGTATCCCATCTCTGTTTGTGTATATGACAAGAACCATGTTTAACTCTGTGTTGTAGTATATTCTAGTTCAAATTTGTCAGTTCTCTAACTGCCATATTTTTCTCATATACTAGAGATGGGAGTTCAAACATCCACAACCATTTTTAAGAACAAGAGAGTTTCTGTGGCAGGAAGGGCATACAGCTTGGGCAGATAAACCATCAGCAGAGAAAGAGGTAAACTGTATGTTTTAGTCATTGGACTCAAGTATAAGAGTCTATTCAGTGTGGCATTGACATTTATGACAATGTTTTTATGTTGAACCCTCCACTTGGATGTATCTACAGCCATGCTTTCCAGTCATTCTTCCTGGAAGTCAGTCCAGTGTAGTTTGCCTGTCTTATTGTATGTACTTTAGTTGACATCAAACTTTAAATGTTTTGTTTCTTCCTATTTCTAAAGCTGTCACTATATGCATGACCTAATGCTGTTGACTGTCTATCTTAAATTATTTTCTATGAAACATGCACTGAGTCTTAAATTACAAAACATCACTCTCTTTGTCACATTTTGTTATGTATTATGAGTATTAAATTCAGATCATATTTTAAAATTTTCCACAAGTATCTTTTCTTGCTAAGCATTGGTCTCCTGCATTATTGTGGTCGTTCAAGATGATTTTTTATAATTGGGCAGGTCAGGAGAATTGCATTGTATGTCTAAAAAAGTAAAAACTTGATATAATATTGAGCTTAAATTTGTAAACATTTTTAGCAGTGGTTTTGTTCATAAAATAACATTACATTATTTTCAATATTTGTGCCGTGTAAATCTGTCATCCTTTGAACTTTGGAACAATATATTTATTATCAACACAGTGATAAGTTGATGTTCAAATATGTTGGAAATTATAACTTAATTTTGTGCAAATACCTGAATGATAAAAAAATAATATAAAATTTGACTACAGTCTATGGGTTTTAATAATTTAGTCTTTAATGTGTGAAGATGCTCAAATGAGGTGTATTAGTATATTTATCTTCATTGAGGGAAATTGAATTAAAGAGGAAATGGGCTATGTACCAGCATCATAGAACATGGTTTTTTTTTCTTTAAGTACTCGTTTGCTTAGTCAGTTGTTGACTAGAAACTGCGTGACCAGTGTCCCTTCAACACATGCTTATTAGGGATAACTACCTCTTTGACCTTTCCATGACTTTGAGCAAGGCATAAGCCTTGGTACCAATTTCTGGTGGTTGGGTAGACTATGAAAGTTTTTTTTCTCTACACCATGAGTGGCAAAGAGATTAAAAATCTGAGTCAGCAAGTGGGTGACTTCAACAGTACACTAAAAAGGTTTCAAATGTGACACACTGGACAGATTGCATGGTAGATGTGAAAAACTTTTTAACTCATATTAGATGTGAAAAAATTTGATGTGAACAACTCAATAGCTATTGAATACATTCTACATTGTGTAACTTGTTCAACAATTTGTATGTATTGTTTAGGTTTTTGCCATTTTGGAAGAGTACGCTCGTGTATACGAGGAGCTGCTTGCCATTCCAGTTGTGAGGGGTAGGAAAACAGAAAAGGAAGAATTTGCTGGAGCAGATTTCACGACCACAATAGAAGCTTACATCTCTGCAAGTGGCAGGGCTATCCAGGGAGCAACATCACATCATTTAGGTATAGCAATATTATGAGGAGATGTTTTCTATGTACATATGTCATATTCATTTTTGTGTGTTATAGAATAGTCAGAGCACATCATGTATAGGACATTACTTTTCAAATACTGTTATAGGCTGATCTTATGCACTTAGTCATATGACTAATTCAACATGAAGGCTGACCTCATCTTGTACCGTAACACTTTCCTGACCAATTTCGTCGAAAGCCGAATTTCCGTTATAGAACCTTGCTGACCAATTTCGATGATAGTCGAAAGGGCTATGATAGATCAGAAAAATGGGAATACCCATTGCAATAATGTGACTAAAAATAGCATTTCTGGGAAATTATGTTTTGGTAAAATGGCGGCACTTGTGGAATACCAGTATAGACATCGTAGATTAGTTTTTATCATTAAATATTGGAGATTTCGAAGATAATTTTGTTTGATATATAGAAATTAATGTAAATCTAGGCCTATATTACGATAAGTAGCATTTTGCACTTGAAATAACTCTGGAGCTTTCAAATTCATTCAGAAAGTACAAACAGTCATTACAACAGATAGAAAGTTTCAAGGCTTTCTCATGCTAGATCTATTTTATATGGATTTTTAAAGACAGTGATTTCAATGTATACAATTTTGCGTACACCCTTGGTACACCCATAGGGAGCCACGTTAGCTCAGTGGTTAGCGCACTGGCTTCGCATATGAGTGGTCCTGGGTTCATTCCCCAGTTGAGGCGGAAATGTTTTCAGATCGCAATGGCTCCCAGGTCGACCCAGCCTTAAATGGGTACCGGATTAATCCGGGAAGTAAAGACTGCGAGGGAGAGGAGATGGCTACCGCCCTCATTTGCAGAGCCTGTGAAATGTGAGATCGCTAACATCTCACACCCCTACGGCATTAATAAATGCTATGGGTTACTTTACTTTTTTTTTTTTTTTACACCCTTGGTAATGGAGGATAAGTACGCTGTGGATTGCTGGTGAGCAAAGTGTTAAGTTGGGATTTAAGTTGTTCTTCTGGGATAAATTGTTTTACATTTAGTCTGATATTGGTTATGTTTATAACAGTTTGTTGTAACTTTTTGTGGGTTCCTACAGTTTGTTTTGCAGAGGCGCTTCCATGGGCCAGACTTGTTTAGTGAACATCAAAGCTTAGTCTTGAAGCATGTGTTCTGGTGTCTGGTTTTGCTCCACAGAGTCACTGATACTAATTAGAGTCCCCTCTTTCAGTTGAAATATCATGATTTTATTCATTTATGTTCGCATTTTGTTGATGCTGTCTTGCTCAGATTTGTAGTTTCCTACTTCTTTGTACTGAAGTCTCATAGATTGTTTCAGCAAAGACTTCACTGAAACATTTGGGTACTTGGCTCTAATGGAGATTCCCTCCCAGTTGCCTCTGCCTGAATTATGTGTATTTTATCCATGTGACAAGGTATTGCTGTCATCTAGAAACTTTATGTATATTATACTGCGGCCATTTATTGTGACTTTTGTTGCTGATCCACTTGTGTAAATGTGTCCAGATATTTCTTTGATATTGGGCGTTTAGCATTTGAAGTGAGAATCTCTTTGTTTTGTTTCTCTGTTAATGATCTTTGAGTTCATGTTTGATATATTCAGAGTATATTTGTGTAGTTTTTTTTAATTGAATGTCATTGATTCAGTAGATGAGACCATGTTGATATAAGATTCTAGTGATTCAGCAAATTGTATGAATGATTCTATTCTCTTGCTAGATGGTTGGGACTTTTTTTTAGAATTCTGTCCTAATTGTTGCTTTAAATGCTTTGTTTAAAATGGTATCCTTTCTGCTTTTTTTGATTCTTCATATTGTAAGATAATTTGATATTTCTTTTCGCATGTACAGTTTGGTCATTTTCTTTGATGAAACTGCTTATTATTTGTATTGCTTATTCATTGAGTGTTATTTGAAATCTCATATTTTGAATTCAATCTAGTTCTCTACGTTCATTTTGGCTACCGAAATCCATCTGGAGTATCGTGCCATAGCTGCTTATTCTGACTACCCATGTATATACTTGTTTTAATATTTATTAGTTTGTCCCCCCTGATGTACCCGCAAATTTTTCATCACAGAAAGTTTTAAAAATAATTTTTTTAAATTATATCGAAGTTGGATGTGTTACAAATAAAACAGAGACACAATGTATTTCCATTCTCGGGACTACATCCTGCTGGAAATCTTGTCATGCTATAAGAGAAATGTGGTGAGAGTGTGACAACGAAAGGAGAGAGAAAAAAGTTAAGTATTGAGTTTGAATTTCTTTCACCTTTAGCGCGTGGCAGCAGAGTGCGTCGACAACAGTTTACACTATCTAAAATATATGTGGTCAAGTGTACAAGCCTCAGAAAGGCCCTGTTGCAAGGTCCCATGTAATCAATAAATGATGCCTCATTTTTTTTAAATTTTGGTTTCCAGATTATTTGAAATCTAGCAAGTTATTCAGTATGTATTATGTTTCCATTGTTTCTGCAAATGTAGTGGCAACAGTGAAATATCAAAATTTTCTCAATATCTGGACAATTTCAAACCATTGTAGCGCCATGATGTGAATCAGGTTTTATAGACTTGTTTTATCGTATTTTCATTAAAATAATCATGGATTATTCTTCTGAAAATGGATTCCGGAGAAGTAGGTTGATAATCACACTCAAAAATACATTAGATCACACTGATTCATATTTTTTGACTTTATAAATCAACTGTCTTATATCGATCAGTTTTGGAGTTATAGCAAGATTATATGACTAACCTGTATCTTATTCATTTTTCCCAGTGAAATTATGACAATTTGACTATAATTACTGCTGAATTAGGTCTGTAAATAGTGTTGCCAAAATATTTCCCCCAAAAAGTCTGACATTTGCTATTCTTTTTTCAATTTTTGCTTGTTATAATTTGTTGGTTTTTTTGTGAAAAAATGTCTTTAAGATGTTCTCACACATCTCGTACAACACACACACACACACACACACAAACAAAACGTACACCAATATATGCATAATTCAATTCTTTATTTATATGTACAAATATTATTTAAATATCTCTGACAACAAAAAAGTTATAGCGTTTTCAACACAGCCACCACCGATTACATAACATTACCAAAAAATAATCCTGCGGCTGGAGGAAAATTCGTTTTATTTGTTTACAGCGTGCTAAAGGTTAATGTTTGTCTCCAGTTAAGTCTTGCATTGAATAAGACTGCAAGGAATGTTTGTGAATCAGTGTGGTATCTGTTGGTTATTTATTTTTATAAGATGTTTCTTTGCACAGTGAAAGAGAAAATATAGTTGCCATATTTTTATATTTATTTATTTTTAAACTCGTTTCAACTTTCTTGACTGCCTGTTGATATGCAGTTGTTCTGATGAAGTCTGTAGACGTCTAAACTGCAAAGTCATCTACATGTAGACTATTCAAGATGTTGTGATGGCAGCACATAGTGCTGCAATTTATGTAAAGAAACGGTTGGGCACCAGTACACTGCCCTGGGGGAAACTCCCTCTTGAAATTTGAATGTTCTGCTAAGATTTTTGTGTAGTTGTATTTTTGCAGTTCTTTGGAATAGTAGATGACTTTTAATACAAGAAAAGATTCTGTGACTACTTCTTGGAGGATTTTTAGCATTAGGACTTGCATGCTACACTCTATAAAAACTGTAATAAATCAGAGCATTCATTCATTTTCCTTTTGCGCTGAAGTTAGCGCATAGGGCAGAGGACAGATCTCTCCAATTCTGTCTGTTCAAAGCTATTCTGTGCAGTTCTTGAATAGTATGAATATTGGTTGTTTTATTTTCTCTAAGTATTGTTCTTCTGGGTGTTTCTTTTAGTCTACCTCTTGCTCTTTTCCCTGTAGGTATCCATTCAAGAGATTGGTGGTGTATTCTGTTGGTGTCTGCGCGTAGGACATGCCCGATGTAGGACCAATGACGTTTTCTGATAACATCTGTGATGAAATTTTGATGTCTCTTCTCTGATTTTATCATTCGATTTGAATTCATTCCTATGGGTGTTAGTTATCCTACGAAGACATTTGTTCTCGAAACTCAGTAATTTCTTTTCTGAAGATAAAGAGCTAAATCAGAGTATTACTGTCAGTTTAATTAGGAAAATTAGCCCAAGATCGCCATGAGTTTTGGAAAGATGTGGTGACTTCTATTGATCCTTTATTGATAGAAACTGGTACGCTCCAGAGAAGCGATATATTAAGTATACAGTATATATTACATAAACCATTTTATCTTAATCCTTTTCAATCCTAACCCGACTGTCTTACATAGTGTTTTAGATTGATTTTCTTCACGATTTCCATGCGAATAGACATGCTAAATTTGGCCCTGATGCGATTACTGGTAATGGCGGCTTTCAGTATTGTTTTCGGAACGCTAATAATGGGTGTCATATAAGATCTGGGATTATTTAAATCTGGCTTTCAATTTTCTTCAAAACTTGCTAAGAATGGAACTACTTATGATTCAAATGATGTTGATAGAATGAAAAACATATGGCGGAGCTACTGAAAAACAACAAAACTAACATTTCTAAGAGCTTGCATATTCCCAGTGGCAATATATGGGTGTGAATCATGTTTAATAACCAACAAAGTGAAAAATAAAATAGCAGCATTTGAAACAAAATGTTACAGAAAAATCCTCAGAATACCATAGAAAGATCACCAATGTAGCCATCCTGAGAGAAATGGATGTAAAAGAAAACTGGCTAAACAGCATGGTTCTTTCCAGAAAATTACACTATTTTGGCCATATCAAACACCATGACAGCCTAGAGAAGACCATAATGGAGGGGTTTATGCCAGGTAATGAACAAGAGACAGACCAAGAAGAAGATGGACACAAGACATTGAAGACCACCTGAACATGACTAACAGAAGCAGGAAGACGGCTCAAGATCAACAGAAGTTTCGTATGGCTGTGATGACTGCTATTTTCTTGTTCAGGATGTGCTACCTGATGAAAATATTGATAGGCAATCTTTAAAATGGATTTATAGAGAAAGTAAATAAATCAATGTTGGGGAATTAGTTCTGCATATAGAAAGTGAAAGTAGCAACGGTCATCAATCTGTAGTTTAGGCCTAATTGATGGTGTGCGTTTCCTCTTACCCCCATCCCCAAAGACCTAGTAATTATTGAGAATAGTGAACACAGCTGGTCTATGTCAATATTGATAGATACATTTCAAGAAAAATCAGGTTCTGCAAATGACATTGATCAATATTAAATTGTTTTTGATTAGGACTAGGCCGAGTTTTCACTATTTCTACATGCCATTCTTTGGTATACCCAGAACAAATGTTGTGTATGCCTGTATCAGAAAACCAAGATCCTTTTTTGAAACCTGTTTCACCAGTTATCTAGGGCTTTCTTTATATGAACTAGGCCTATATGTTTGGAATAGTTAACATTTACAGAATGTTGTCATACTGTGTAAGGGAGACTGCTTTGCAGCTTTTCATTTGAACATTTATCAGCAAGCAATTTGACACAAATAAATGAAGCCAACATGAAACTGGTGCTCTTTTTTTTCTATTGCTCATGTTAAATCACAATTAAACTTGTCTTATATAACACTCACAAATATATGTGCAGAGATCATTACTCTTTCATGTATCTGTTAATTAGGCTTTGAATCCTAAAAATTGATTGCAAATTTTATTTTTATTAATTTTCTTGCACAATCACTTCTTATTTTTGAGTTATTCCCTTTGCCTTGGAACGTAGCCCATAGTTTTTCCCTCAACCATCGGTGCTGAAAGGGTTAACACAAATAATTAATTTATTAGATAGGGGACTTTTTTGTTTTGTCATTTCTGCTAGTTTTTTAAATATGCGTTACTTCCACAATGTGTGATGTATGTGGTGCCGTACATGATTGCCACAATCATTATTTTCTGTGATTAAATATCTGCAGTCTATTCCATTTGCAGTATCATTATTTCACCTGTATTTTCTCTTGATGAAGAACATATGGTTGAAATATTGATATTGTCTGTTGTATATGGTTCATATACAGTTTGTAAGCTGTAAAACGTATTGCTTTGTGTATGTCATATACACCTATTGGTAAAAAGTTTTACTGCAGTTTCACCAATTGTCAACTGAAATATATGAGTGTTGATTAGAAAATCATCAATATTGAAAAGCAAAGCAATACCAAGATATGCATAAATTAGTATTTATTTATTATTATTATAATGGTGATAATGGTAAAATAATCTGTTCAACTGTGAGCAAGTAACTCTTGACAAATCATAGCCTTTCTGGCAAAAGTACAGAATCTTGTCAGTGGTACCTAGACATGTATACGGTATGGTTGTAAGGGGGGTGTGGATGCTTGTTTTTTTTCCCCGAAGGGAGGCAGTGAGATGATATCCCAGGTTATTGATGTCCTGCCTTGAGCACAGCACACACTTCTGGGCCAACTAGTTCATCATTCTTCTGTCAAATCTGTTGGACCCATCTTCAGTGATGGCACATCTAGCATTCTCCACCACATAGGAGTGTGCGACAAAAGGATAAAGGTGCAATTACTATTCACTGGCCTGCATCTCTTTGATATCTGTGAGGATCATTTGATAGTAGACAAAGGCAAAAATTTGAGACAAGATATGCAGTCACAATGCAGTTGTTTTTTATACTAGTGACAGGTTGTCAGCCCCCTCCCACCAACTTTCCTTAACAGCATGCCTGGAAAGAAGACAAGTTGCCCTATTCTTTACACCCTAAACTAGAAATCCATGTCCTGGTTGTCACACTGACTTTAATTATTATTTTAGAATGTTTTCTGATAAAATGTGATCTTGTAATTTCTTTGACATTTAATTTATATTGCAGGTCAGAACTTTTCCAAAATGTTTGAGATTGAATTTGAAGACCCAGTGACACAGCAGAAAAAGTATGTCTACCAGAACAGCTGGGGACTCACAACAAGAACTATTGGTGTTTTGACCATGGTACATGGAGACAATACAGGACTAGTGCTGCCCCCTAAAGCAGCTACTATTCAGGTTAGTTACTGATTCCTTCTATTATAATACAACACATTTGTTACTGTTGTTCTTCCATGTTTTTTTATGTTTACTAGACCAATGGTTCACAACCCTTTTTTATCGGAAAAAAATTGATCTTTTCTTGTGAAATGTGGCTGAAAACTACATGTTTTAGTTCCTTGGATCTCCAGGTAGTATTTTCTAAACCGGGGTTAGTGAATGTAGTATATTTGAATTATCCTGATTTTAAGCCACAGGCCATATTTTTCCCACCTTTGTTCTAGATCACCTAGCTTATCAACATGATATATTCTTCTGCATTTATTCACAAACTCCTGCCAGTTAACATACTGTATCCTGAAGAGTAGAATGCATTGTGTTGTGGTTTACAGTTTGACAGGGATATCGCTTTTCAGTGCCTGACACATCCAACTTCAGAATTGTATTTTGTTAGTCACTTTGACTTACAGGATGGAGTAGCTAACCTTCTTTCATCACTCTTATGACAATACATGTTAGGACACAGTGTTATTATTCTTTGATTTCCTTTAAATTGGGAGAATGTCTCCCATGACTACAACTAGCTATGTCCACTGATATATTTCGACATTGGACACCTATGGAAAGAGTACACACCAAAAAATGTTGACATGGGACTTCTATAGGTCAATAACAGTTCCAATAGTTTATGAAATCATTTGAATCTTTTCTTCAACATTTTAACCTTAGACATACTGTGTTTACAATTACGCAATTTCTCTCCTGTCGTGGATTTGGTTTTGGAAATGTTATGCAATCGTCGGTGGCTGTTTTGAAATCGCAATAACGTTTTTGTTGTTACAGATATTTAAATAATATTTGCACATATAAATAAAGAATTAAATTATGCATGTATTGGTGTAAGTTTTGTTTGTATGTGTGTGATACGAGACGTGTGAGAAAGTGATAGACAGATTTAGACCTATCTAGATCTAGGCGTACCATATTTTTGATCAATCGACAGCTGTGAAATCTGTTGACTATTATATATTTTACATAATGGAAACTGTGGCATATTTTAAATAATGAATATGAAGAACTTACCTCTCAAGCTGTTCTCTTTTCCAGCTGAAAAAATATTTCACTGAATATGCAATGATAGAAAAGTATAATAAACTTGATGCACTGTCATGTTGCTTTGCCACGATGCTGATGACTGTAAATTGTTCCAATTTCCATTTCAAAATCACTTGAAATTGTATCCCTGCCATTATCCGCCATTAACAAAATGCCGATATATTTTCTTCTCAATGTTGCCACAACATTCTGTCAAAAAGTTCTCTATTTTTTCATTCGGTTTCGGGTTTAGCGAACCGGCGGTGGATTTCACCTTCCGACATCAAGACATGCCACAATTCCGGCGGAATGCACCACCCAAATTGTAAACACGTCATGCTAAAAGTTAAAACAAAAAGTTATGTTTTTCTTGGATTCACCTAAACATAGTTAGTTAGTTAGTCGTCGGATCATCATCACTGCAAACTGGACACATCCATAGTTGCTCCGATCTCTCCTTGAGTGTATCCGCCATCACACTTCTGCTGACAGTACCGGTCCTATGCTGGTTGACCATCATTCTTCTGCGCCCTCCAAAATGTTCACCTCTAGCAACACCGCATCTCAATCCCTGATCTTTAATCCTAGCCATTGAAAAGGAATCATCATCCACATTCGTCTCACTTTCGCGTGTTATATCTCTTAAGGAGTTCAAAACGTCAGCGCGATCCATTGCCCCATTGCCCTTTGCCACAATCGCACACGATGCCAGTTGATCCGCTCTTTCATTGCCTCGAACGCCCACATGTCCCGGCACGAAAATAAATGTAACCGCCTTCAAGCTCGCATTTCTTAAGGCCTCAATCCACTGTTCGCGAACGAGACCCACTTGTACCTTCTTAATCATACTCAGAGTCACTCAAGATGCAGACCTGCATTACTTTCTGTGTGCGTAGCCACTCAAATGCCTTGGTCACCGCCATAGTCTCCATGGTCATACTACTCGTAGTGAGCGCAAAGGCACCACTTTCCTCCTTGATCGTTTTACCTGCGCACTGAGCTGTAAAGGCCCAAGCACTGCGAACATGCCTAATTACAGATCCATCAGTGTATATAATCACATCCCCCTCTTTGGTATTCTCACTGATTAAAGCCTGCACTTCTTTCTCCACAGCTGTGGGACACCATTCTCTGCATTCCCTGCTAAGTGATATTACTACTCTCAAACAAGTTTCGAAATCTGTGGGTAGACCTATCCATTCCGCACCAACTGCCACATCCTGTAATCGGCACACGCTTTGTATTACATCTTCAGCACGTCCCATCCACGACCTTCCTCTCTTGAGTCTGCTGCCTTTAACTTTCTGTATTTCGGAATGCAACGGGTGTTCCTTATCTGCATGTATTTGAAGGTACGCCCGTGCACGGCAATACTGTAATCTATGCTCAGCTGTTGGGCAGTCAAGTAGGTATCGCATAGCTCTTGTCGATGTGTCTCTTGTGCATCCCAGAATGATACGCATTGCTGCATTCTGGACTCTATCCAGTCTTTCGATCTGAGTTTGGCTAAGAGTCAGAATTGCCAGTGCATATTCCACCACAGCCACTACCAAACCCTGGTACAAAAGAAATAACAATCTTTGCTCACATTGCGCAGCAGCCATAACCTTCATTGCTGCTAAGCCTTTGCCTGCCCTTATGATAATGTGGTCAACATGTTCCCTGAAACTCAGGCTTCTGTCAAAAAACACACCCAGATATCTCATTGTGCTAGTTCTTTCTAAACTTTTCCCGGACAACGAAACTTGTGGCATGGGTGTCTTTACCATGTGATTGTTCAAGGAAAACCACGTCACGAATGCCTTAGACGGATTAACCACTGCTCCCGTATCTCTACACCAATTTGTCAGTCTGTCCAGCTCCTTCTGTAGTTCCACGACGCACTCTTCTCGATTTCTGCCCTGTCTATACACCAGGATATCATCGGCATATGACATCGTTCTGCCAACACCTGTGATTTGATTGCCAGCGATATGTACTGTGTATACATTGAAAAGTACAGGAGATAGAGGCGATCCCTGTGGCAGGCCAGGGCTAATAACCGTTGGTGTAGATATCCAGTTACCACACTTAAGAACTACAACCCTGTGCATCAGGGCGGCGCCAACCCAACGCACGACAAAAGGATTAACTGCAAGATTTAACAGCTGGTGCATCAAGATATCCAAGGACACCCTATTATACGCATCCTCAAGGTCTATTGCGACCGCACATGTCTCCATGCACGAATCGAACCCCTCAAAAACATCCTGCGCAAATATGGCTGCATTTTGCCATGTCTTCTTTCCTCGACGATATCCTCCTAACAATGTTGGTAAACACTTATTTCTTTCAAGATAACACGATACCTTCCGGGCCACAATTTTTTCCAAAAGCTTGCCAATCGTATTCTGCATAGTTATTATTCTGTAGCCATGTATCCTGGTGT
Organism: Meghimatium bilineatum; assembly: GCA_034231615.1. NCBI lineage: Eukaryota > Metazoa > Mollusca > Gastropoda > Stylommatophora > Philomycidae > Meghimatium > Meghimatium bilineatum. The sequence goes on along the minus strand of CM067313.1, from coordinate 27,403,015 downwards.
GGTCCTTCCCAGGTTTGTGTAGTGGAACTAAATAGCTGTGCAACCAGTCTTCTTTCACTGTGCCCTTTAGAAGGCTATTATTGAACATGTCCGCCAACTCTCCCAACTCCTCATCCGTTCTTCGACTAATGTCATCGTATCTAATGCCATCTGGCCCTGGTGCTGTATTTTTTGTACTTTTCAGTGCCTTCCTGATTTCTTCAACTGTGATTAGCATATGGTTTTCCATGCTCAAGTTCTTACACGTGTCTGTGAGCGTTTTCCTGATTTCTTGATATGCCTCCACATTTCTCTGACCAATTTGTGCGGTGTAGTGTGCCAGCAATGCTGCACCTTTTGTCTCGTCCGTCTTCTGCCAGACGGTATCGTCGCTCTGGAAATCGGCAATAGTCACGCGTCTTGTGAGACCATTCATGGATTTGTGTAACCGCGAGAACAATTTTAGTGACTTTTCGCGTGTTATCTCTTTGCAAAATTCGTCCCATTTTGACGCTTTTGCTGACTTTGCAATATCTTTGAATGTTTGGACTAAGATATCTTTCTTCCGTTTCCATTGTGCGACCTCCATGGGCTGAGCCGCAACACGTTTCCGTGCCCTTTGCCATAGTGATACTGCTTTCCGTTTCTCGCTCCATGCCCTTTGAACCTCTTCGTTCCACCAGGAGGGCCTATCCCACACCAGATTTCCCACTACTTGAGCCTTACGTTTGTCTTGTCGAATTCTGCTCACAACATCCACTCCTCTTCGATCATATTTAAAGGATCTTACCTTTGGCCTTATCTGCTTACTTTTGTCATTTTTTAAGAGAACAACACATGGGAGGTGGTCACTGCCATGATGCCCCAGCACGTCCCATTTGCAGATAGCCACAGCAGCTGATGACACCAATGCCAGGTCAATAGCGCTATCATCATCACCATCCCTGCTTGCCATCCGTGTTATACGGCCATCGTTAAGGCACACCAGGTCCGTATCTGTCAGGGCCTCCTCAAGTTCTCTTCCCTGTTTGTTCGAAGCACTATTGCCCCATGATGTACCTTTCGCATTGAAGTCACCACAAAAGAGGATCTGCTTTTCCTGTTCCATTATCTCCCCTAGGATCTTCCAACCCTGAAGATCAATGCTCGTGTTGCAGGCATACACATTTACAATCATGATTGGGTGCTGGACCCTCACTGCCTGTAACTGGATATTGTCACTATCCCACTTGGACATATCAACCTCACATACACTAAAACCCTCGCGTACTAAGATTGCCTGTCCAAGATGTCGCCTGTTGTAGAAACACTGAAATCCGGCTATCCTGATATTACCACTTTCACCTAGCTGTGTTTCTTGCAATGCAATCACGTCAGCCTCATAACACATCTTTTCTAGCTCTGTTCTACGCTTGTGTACACTGGCCACATTCCAAAACAGCACACGCACGTTTTTAATTCCTAGCCTAGCTGTTTTCGATCTCGTTCTTCTAGCACCCGCCCGGTGACTTTTCCTTTTTGAGCCACCTCGTTTAGACCGCTTGATATTGGCTGCCATTTTTCAAACAGTGTGACAACGATTACACTCACGAAGACTTCAGCTCAGATGCACGCACTCCGTTAGCACCGGCGAAGATCTTAATGAGTGGACCTGGTCAGAGAATAACAACACATCACCACACAATCTCCTAAATGAAAACAACGAATATATCCATTGTTCAAGTGAAACTGTTGGTGACAAACAAAAACACTTGCGTTGCTATCCACCATTTTGACCGGAAGTCCCACCTAAACATATTATATGCAAGTGTTAGCTATTTTATTTAAATTTTCAGCAGCAAAATATGCGCTGTCATAAATTATCATCTTTATTTTCAGTGTGTTATTCTATCATGTAATAATAAAATATCTTTTTTTCCCCAGTGTATTGTTCCATTTATCATAAATTGTCATCTTTACTTTCAGTGTGTGATCGTTCCATGTGGTATCACCTCATCCATGTCAGATGTGGAGTCTAAACAACTTTATGACAAGTGTTCTGAGCTGGCATCCATTTTAGTGGATGCAAAAATTCGTTCCAAGGCTGATGTCAGAGATAACTACTCCCCAGGATGGAAGTTCAACCATTGGGAATTGAAAGTAGGAATTCTATACAACATATAATAGAATCTGCTGACCTCAATGCTATATGATACTGGATGTTTAAATTGTGTACTTTATAGAATATATCCTGCTAATGCTGCAGCTATATATAAATATGCAGCTGAAGATATAAATTAGATATTTACCTGAAGTGGTAGACAATTTCACAATCCCAACTTGCATGAGCTAAGTTGAGGTTAAGCACAAATAAAGTTGTGCCATTCACACTCCGATGGCCACATTGTGTTGTCAAAAATTCAGCAATTGTTGAGAAAGAATGTCCTATACAGAGTATCATTTAGTTATATAATGCATGTATTATCCATCAACCTATAAACCCATCAAGGTCATAGGCATGCTGCATTGAATGCGTCAACACATATTCTTCAGTGATGCAGATGAGTGGAGAAATCTTGACCTGTCCAGTCTTTGATATTGTCTGCTCATGATTTTTTTTTTCTTCTGCTTCTTCTACCTTGAACTGCACCTTGCATATTGTTTTTGATGGGAAATACATGTTCAAACCATGCAAGTTTTTGTCATTTTACTATTGAAAGTAGTAGTTACTATGAACCAGTATATGTATATATAATGTTGAACATATAGCTTAGATACTTCACTGAACAGATCCTGTTAGCTTTATATTATACTGAAAATATAGATTTGTATTTCACAGAGTTGTATGCCACATTATATTAACTCTCATATCTAGTGAATATTATTCCTTAAAGAATAATAAATGAAAATTGTTAGTATATGACATTATATTGTAAAACTCATATCTATTATTCCTTACAGAATAAATAATAATTTTTAGCATGCTACACTATATTGTGAGAAAGAGAGTTCTGCAGTGCTATATAACCCCTATACTAACATATGGGTGCGAGTCTTGGACAATAAACAAACTGGAAAGTGGGAGATTGGAGGCAACAGAGATGTGGTTCTACAGAAGAATGCTGAGAATACCATGGACTGCCAGAAAAACTAATTTAGAGGTGTTAAAAGAGTTAAATGCGAAACGGACCTTAATCAAGAATATAAGAAAAAGGCAATCTTCTTTTTTTGGCCACTTCATGAGACAGGCAGGTTTAGAAAACATAATCACAACAGGCAAGATTGAAGGCACCAGAGACAGAGGGCGACAACGTGAGAAAATATTAGACAGTTTGACAACCTGGCACGGCAAAGAAACAACAACGACTTTGATACATAATACTGTGGATAGAGAGCTGTGGAGAGCCATGACCGCCTACGCCACCCGGCATGGCACCTGATGATGATGATGACACTATATTGTAGCTCTCATACCTAGTGAATATTATTCCTTACAGATTAAAAAAATTGACATGTTTGGGCTTTAATTTGATATGTGAATTTCTCTTCCCCCATTCCCCCTTATTTTTATTTTTTAAAACTACTTTTCTTAATGTAGTCTATGAAAGTTGAGTCTGTGTAACTTTTGTTGTTTTACTTCTCTAAATGTAAAGGGAGTGCCTGTTAGACTTGAGCTTGGACCACGAGACTTAAAACAGGATCAAGTTGTTGCTGTCAGACGTGATACTGGAGAGAAGAGTACTATCCCCCTGAAAGATTTTGTGGTTTCAATTAATAAGCTACTGACAGATATCCAAGACAATCTGTACAGAAAGTATGTGTAGCTAAAAGTAATTTGTGGATCTTTAAAATGTATAATTCTTGGGGATCTTCATTTTAAATCCATTTACTGTGTTTATGAAATATGTTTATTCAAAGTTGGGTTGCAACATCTTTATAAGAACATTGTTCCTAAGTTTCCATGGAATTGCTGCTTGAATTACATAGTGGTCACATAATGTTCTGGTTTGCTAGTTTGGTCATTGAAGGTTCAATGTCCTGTTCAACTAGAACTATTTGTCAACCCGAGCTAAGAAAATGGGTACACAATCTTCTAAGAAAGTAAATGCAACAAACATGATTGAGTATGCTTTTGATTCGGAAGGGCTTCACTAACCAATGTCAGCCTTCCTATCTGCTGCCAGGTAAATGAAAGTTTATCTTCTTGTCGTCATGATGGTTTAATACCCCCATTGCTTAGAGCTTTACGGGTCAAAACATGCTACTAGGTGGCAGTTCCTGAGGAAAGTAGTAAGCAAAGATTTGGACTACATTTATCTCGTATACAGTGTTCCGCTACTAGTAAACTTGTCTTGCATATTTAGACAGTCCATTTCCCCCCGTTCTCTCAGTTACTGAGCCTAATCTCTTGTGAGTCTGGTTCCGACATAGGAAGATGCTCAAACAGTAAATATGGACTACTGTTGGTTGGTCCTCTTAGCTGAGGTTTTGTTTGCCAACATTGTGAACACTGCATCAAAGTTTGAGCATATACGCCCATTTTTTTTCTTGGAACTCGAGTGATATAGTATCTTGTAAATTTTTCTGTACAACCTCTACCAGAAGACCCTGAAAGTTTGTTCTCAAGTGTGAACACTTTTTGTTATGGTTTCTGCTTAATCTTTTTACTGAAATTGCGAGCATCATGTGATCTCTTACACAGTAGCTATGAACTATGTATATAAGCACAACTCTTGTCTTGCATTTGCTGTCTCCTTGTGTTTGCTCACTCAATCATTTTATAATTCAACTTAATAATTTATGTATCAGAAATGTACCTGTATTTATGTACCTGCGGGTTTCTGACACCCAAAAGTGAAGTGAAGAATGGTGACACTGTTACCATGCATGTCGGAAGAGACGACTGAGGGGTGGAGGATCTGTCCCATGTCGTATGGGGGTCAAAGGGACCTAGAAGTCATACTGAAGTAGGACTTAGGAAGCTAAAAGGCACTGATATCACACCCAATCTTAAACCATGACACAATGGCTATTCTACAGGCTACATCCTTCTAATCTGCAAGAGTTTAACCCTTTCAGTTCTAGCCAATCAGGAAAAACTCAGGGCTTAATTCCCAGGGCAAGGAGAATAACTTTGAAAAAACAAGAATTGATTGTGCAAGAAACATACACACACGCGCATGCACACACACACACCTTACTGTAATCCTTCATGTTCTTCTTCATTTCTGAGCTGGCTTTGGGAATATCATCTTTATGTAGCCCAACTAATATGATTGTAATTGCTAATAATAGTTACTCTTGTGTTGCTAAGCTTAAAAATGGAGCAAAACATGATACTGCCCCTTCATTCATGTCATAAGTGACGACTAATATGTGATGTTGCATGTTGATGATGTCCCCAAATAGGTCATAAATTTCTACAAGCAGAAGTAAACTAAAATCTTTTATCTAAACTGTCAGCACAGTATATGTTTAAATGACTGAGTGAAAACAAGGTGGATATAATTGAGTAAATAGGGAAACATAATGAAGACATAATGTTCAGATCAAACACACTTTAATTTATAAATAATTGTTTTTCCACTTGAAACTTGTCATGGAGTTTCCTCTTCATGGGTAAAGTAGCTAGCGATATTTTTTATTACTTAGTCAAAACTGTTCAAGGTCTCAGATGAGCATGTTCATAGCATAATTTGGGATCTGTTACTATAAAACACATGAAGGATGGTACTCGTTGATTACCTGAGAAAAATGGGTAAGAGATTATGGGTAATTACACTTTCTTCTTAAGAAAAACACCTGTTTCAAATAAAAAGAAACAGATTTGAAACATTCCACATTATGTTTGAGAAAAAAAAGCATAGGTATGAGACTAATATGCCAATTCTTAAAATGGGAACAGGAAAAATGCAAGTGGGATTGCTCTTTAATTGTAGATTATTTATGTTGGGAAATTTAACAATCATATTTTTGGTGGTTTTCTTACAATAGTCGCATCATAAACATGTATGCAATTTGTCACTTTCTCAGAGCCAAGAAAGAACTTGATGATAATCTTGTGGTTAGTCATGACTGGTCAGAGTTCTGTGACAGCTTGGACCAGAAGAAACTTATCCAGGCCCCTTTCTGTGGAGTTATATCATGTGAGGACAACATCAAGAAGGACAGTGCCAGGTAGAATATTTTTATTCCTGTGCATGAATTATTGGAAATTGTTGTATTCTTTCCAGTGAAGTTTGTCTGTGTTTCACTGATCTTTATTAGGATGTCTGTAGAGGAAAGGCTGTTGTTTTGATCCCAGCAATGACCATCGGTTAGCTCTTGCTTCTTATGTGCAATGGGGTGGTTTCTCCAGTGCTTTCTTTCATACCCAGGAGACTTGAGCTCTTAGTGTTCTTAACCTTTATCACTCTGCGTTAAAATTGAGTAATTTCCTCCTGCCACAGCATTTTATTTTTGCCCTTACGTGCTGTTTATGGAGGTTATTTGGAAAATATCAGTTTTGTTGGTGTAAGTGTGATATCTGAGATAAACTGTAAATAACATCTCCAACTAGGCTTGGAATTTTGGTGAAAACTTCTGATAATTAAATCCGGGATAGATGCCGCTTACTAGGCCTAGATTACTTCGCCGTTATTTTATAATCAGTCTACTTGTTCACATAACATTCGTCTTTGTAAACAAATGAACCATGCCTATTGAACTAAAAGAAATCTGAATATAGAAGAAAATCATTGAAAATGATTGTAATTTTCAAAAAATTTGATGTATATATCTGCGGCTGAACACAGCTACAACTGATCTATAAATCGTTGTATGTAGTTGAACACTAGCGGAAATGGTAGCTAGTTAGGTCTACTTTCATTTCTTCGGCTAACCAGATGAATGTTTGTTCAAAATCACAATATTTAAAAAAAAAAAAGATATGACTTCTATGGTAACCTATAGTTGCTGACAGCTACGGAAAATGCATATCTTTCAATTATAGTCGCAGAGAGTGCTGTAAAGGTTAAGAAGAAATAAAATATGATATACTTTGTTTGGATCATTCAAAATGCATCTAAGATGACTTTTTTGGAATTTTTTTTTTTTTTTAATCTTTCCCAATTTTTTCTGTGCAGCAGTGTTGGGCTGCTTCATATAGAAGGTCATTTTTATCTGCAGTGCTGCCAAACACATCAGGATCCTAGGTTTCAACCTGTACATTTCCTGTCCACTTGTTGTGTGCCTACCTGTGGTGACCTTCCAAGCTATCACCAAGTCTGGACAGAGTATTAAATATTGTAGCAAGTTGCAAATCATAAAGTAATGTATTATGTTCTTCAGACTTTCCAGCTGGTTAACAGGATTTTGAGAATGAAGGAAGATGAAGAATTAATTATGTTATGATGATAAGGCTCCTCTGATGTAACCATTATTTTTATTTTTGCAGGGAAATACAGGAAGAAGAAGGTGCTCCTGCAATGGGTGCCAAAGGTTTATGCATACCATTCCAGCAACCACAGGAGCTGAAGCCAGGAACAAGATGTATTATGCCTAAATGTACAAACCCAGCCAAATACTACACAATGTTTGGCCGAAGTTACTGAAGTTGAAAGCTTCTATATCTACAGTGTTTAATTTTATGGTTTTGTTGACTGTATTAGTGAAAGATTAATCTTTAGTTTTTGTTTATAAACCTTTTAGATATTTGAAATATTGTTGGTTTTTATTGTGTTGCACGCAAGCTCACACACACACACTGTAGTTTAGACAGACTAATGCTACAATACTCTAATAATTTGTATCATTACCTTTATCACATATATGTACAGTTATGTTATCTTCACAACTTCTCTGTTATTGCTTGTGATTGTTAACAGTTTTTTGCTAGTTCCATTGATTTATGCGGTGATGCTTTTGGTGTAGCACAAATATCTTTGAAGACATTTTCTATGCAGGATAAAGAGCTCATATCCACTTTCTATTAGATAGCACATCTGCCATATCTAATGTACAATCTGTTTTCCATATATAAGAGAAATTACAGAATATAATTAAAGCATGAAAGTAGGAAATTAGAGGAAATAGAGAATTGTGGCTCTACAGAAGAATGCTGTGAATACCATGGACTGCCAGATATGGAGGTGTTGAAAGAGTCAAATGTGAAACAGAGCTTAATCAATAATATAAGAAAAAGACAATCTTTATTTTTTTACAACATTATGAGACAAGGAGGTTTGGAGAATATCGTCACAACAGGCAAGATTGTAGGCAACAGAGACAGAGCGACAACGTGAGAAAATATTGGACAGTTTACCAACCTGGCATGGCAGAGAAACAACAACGATCTTGATATATAATACTGGAGACAGAGAGCTGTGGAGAGCCATCTGACATAGCACCTAATGAATGAATGAATTGAAGCATTTACTATATAGAAAATTGCTTTCTCTACACCACAAAAGTACTGATCCTATGGAGGGTTTTATTAATGGCCTTTCTTTTCAGGTTCTTTATCATTTCAGTGGGTAAATTCAAGCTTAATTTATGTGACTTGCCATCTAGAATATTCTATTTATCCTTCCATATTTCTCTCTTTATTATTCTTTCTGTACATGGTTGTGATGCCACAATGTAAGGGCATTTACAAAATCCAAGCACTTCTTTTCATCCAGTTCAATTCATTTTAAAGTCTGCTGTTGTTAATTTCATAATCCAATCTATAGCTAATGAGAAATAAAGTAGATTTTCCCTTATTTATGCCTAAAGCTTATCCCTAATGCTGCCCCAATCATCAGCTATCTGGAACTGAAAAACAATGTCTGCATCTGTAAAACTAAGAAATGTTCCAGAAAAAATGATGCCATTTCGAATGATTTTGACAAATTGCAGAGAAAAATTTACTTAATTTACAGTACAATACCATGATTAGAAAACCAATAGAAAAGAACGTTCAGCTATGTCTATTTACCATTCATTTTTCCTGGATGAATGACATTAGTTTGCAATCGTGATTTCCTTGTTGAAAAATGCTCATAGTAATGGGCAGACAACTACTCAAAATACACAGTCTGGTGAACCTTTCAGTCGACAGATTGCTAAAGGTTAAATCTGACAAAAACGGGAATGAGTATAGAATACAGAAATTGTTAAAAATCGACATATTTCATTTGTTTCCAGAACTTGCGTGTGGTGTAGATTTAGTCTACAAATGGTAATATTCTCCTAAAATATACAACTACTTAATTATAGCGTGTTTTTGTTGAAAAAATGATGGTCAATCAAGGGCATACTAGGACTGTCAGTCAATGTGTAATGGCGGATACACTCAAGGAGAGGTATGAGCACCTATGAACTTGTCCGAAGTGCAGTGAGGATGATCCAACGACTAACTAACAAACATGTTTTTGTTTGTCATTTTTTTTAGATCTATAAAATTGTGATTTGTAGTTAGATTTTGTTGTTGTATGCTTTTCTCAGAATGTTGTCCTCTCATTAGTCTCCACAATAAAATGTATGCACTCAACAAATATTATTGAAAGTAAAACATTCAGTTAAGGAGATTGGTTGTAGCTTTGTTTTTGTTTTTTCATGTGTATGTGTGACATGTTTGTTTTTAGAAAATAATATTTGTTGCTGCAGGTTACAGTGAAGTATGTTATAGTTCATAATATATTGTAATATAATTGAACAAATTGTAATTGTTCTTCCAGAATAATTCTTCTATGTGTACTGTGGACAGATTGTTATGATATCCTGAACCAGAACTACATATGATGATGATGTGGACTTTTGAATATCCACTTTGTTTTTGTGTTACAGAAGCCTGAAAAGGAAACAAAGAATAATAACACTGACCTGCCACACATGTCTGAGAGGCTGGTTCTCCCCCTTCAAAACCAAAAGATTGCCAGAAACATATATTCTGGACCATGAGGTGCAAATGTCACCGTTGCTGAAAACTAACAGCACAGCATAATTACAGAGTGCTTAAATCAAAATTGTGTCCATTGGCACTGATATATTCTGATCTGAGTTATAAAGATTTCCCATATCTCAGTCAAGAAGCCAATGTAATGATGTAGCTAAAACCCTTCTCAGTCGACTAGAGTTCAATTTCCAATAACATTGGAATCGCTCATGGTTTTGAAAAACAGGCCTCTGTTTTAACCTGTTAGTAGGCAATATGTATCAGGTTTCAAGGTGAGTCAAGAAATGGTGCTAGCACTATGGAGCACACGCTGAAGACAACACATATGAGTTGATGTTAACCTTTAGCAAACTGGATTAAAAAAACAATTATTCCCCTGTAACCAGATTCTTTTTTTTTTTAATTTGCGTTTTTATTTGTGGGTGTTAGGGAAACACAAGAGATTTTAAAATCATTTTCGCACATTTAAATGAAGAATTGAATACTGCAATTGTGTGTGCAGTTTATTTTTTAATGTTTCAGAAGTGGTGAAGACCTTTTTTCACCAAAAAAAAACAACATGACTTAGGTGTTGGAAAACACAATAACATTTTGTTATTAGAGGTTTTTAAATAATTTATGCGCATTTAAATGCAGAATTGAATACCGCAAATATGTGTAATTGGGTATTTTTTTTGGTGTCATACAAAATTATGTTAGGAAGTGATGAAGACATTTGTTTCTAAAAAAATCTCACAAAAAACAACCAAACATAAATGACTTACCCACTGGCTGTGGATCTCTGGAGTACAGTAAATTTTAAAATTGAGTTATGAGTGGTATCTCTGGAAGCAGGAATATGGGCACCTTACACACTGGGCGCACATACTGAGTCTGGTGGCACTTCTTTGACCGATCTGAACAGACCACATAGTCAGGAAGTGCAGGCTAGCCACTGGGAAACTGTTTAGGATTGATAGCAATGAAGTGTGTTGCTCATATTTCAATCCTATCCAGTGGATGGCTTGTTCTACTTATGTTACAAGCCTGGCTCTCAGACCACTTTATACCTTGTTCTATGCCCTTAAAAATCTTTAATACCAGCACAGATTAAGCTTGGCTGGTAGTATGGCCAAAATCTTAAATACCAGCACAGATTAAGCTGGGCTGGTAGTATGGCCAAAATCTTTAATACCAGCACAGATTAAGCTGGGCTGGTAGTATGGCCAAAATCGTAAATACCAGCACAGATTAAGCTGGGCTGGTAGTATGGCCAAAATTTTTACAGGTCAAAATATTAATATTATGTGCTTGTCATATGAATTGGTTACATTGCACAGTCATCAGTATACAAGAGGACAAGTATGATGTTTGCCTGAGTTTAATTTTGACATTTGCACAGGTTAAGTAAATTGCCATCAGTACAAGTGTAAAAATTAATTCATGGGCTTTCATTTTAGAAGTGTCATTTAACATGGGACACATTTAACTCCTAGAACCTGGTTTCCCAAGATTCTGGGATTTACACAGAATATTTCTACCCCAAGATACCAATTTTCTGTTATTTCAACTTCACAAAACAGTGCATCATATTATTAATAAATCAAATTACGCATTTTACTGACGTACGCATTACATTGTTGGAAAGCTGCTTCACAAAATGGCGTACACACTGTGATCAGTTGTTTAGTATTTTAAACAAAACAATTTATTTAAAATAAGGTAATTTTTGTGTTCTAAAACAGCTGAACAAGTTTTTGAGTTTGTGTTTGATGATTCAGAGGACAATGGATTAGACTTAGATTATGATTATTCTGAAAATTATATGGAAATAGACTCAGATTGATCACTTGAGCCTGAGCGATCGGAATATTGTTCATAAGTAGGTCTATAAATTATGACATGTAATATTGGTTCATCAGTGGGTAAAAAAAAATAAAGACAAAATTTTGGTGCAATTATTGAACCACTTATCTGTACCTAAAGGAAGGGTCTACATGCTGGGAGGACTTGCACGTAAAGCAAAAATACCATACAGCAGTCTTATTTCTGTTAAAATAACTAAGATTGTTGGGGTGTTATTTTTGTGTATTTTTTGCCCAGGGGAAGGTGCTTCTAAGGGAAATTTGGCTATGGTTCATAGGGTTAACCTGACTATTGGTTAATGAGAATGAATTTGAATGTTCACCACTATTCTGGACATCATAGAAGAACACATCATCATTGTTATGGACATCATAGATGAACACATCACCACTGTTCTGGACATCATAGATGAACACAGCCTAAATATTACATATGATGACAAGCTGATCCAATCCCACATCAGGTGCCTACCATATGATTTTTCTTTTGATTATTTCCCTTGGTTATGTTTATACATTTGTTTATTAATTTAAATATTTATTTATTTAGCACGGTTGTATGGGTGATTAGGAGAGTTGAGTGAGTTAGGGTTTGGGCTAATAAATAAATACTCATTGTCTGATACACATAACTAAGGAAAATAAAAGAAAAATCCTGATCTGTGAGTGGACAGATGGGTTACATTTTAAAGAAAACAGCCAAGAAATTGTGGGATAATAAATGATCATAAGTCATTGATAAAATAAACTGTAGCTGAAAATAAGGAATCCTACAAACTATCGGGGAAGAAGATAATCACATTCCAGAGATATCCAGTCATCTGGGAAACCAAGGGGCTATTGTACACTGAGTGGAATACAGTATACAATGAAAATAGGTTAAAAGTATGGTGGCACCAAATAATGTACAGGTTGAGCTCAGTAGTGGTCAGGGGGGGGGGGAGGGAAGAAGAGGTACCAGAAGTTCAGAAAGTAGAGACAACCTAAAGATGGTTGCATATCCTATTCAGGACATAGCAATTAATCTAGCAGTAGTGGCAGACTGCTGAATGTAAAATATTACCTAGACAATCTTATGCTGTTATACACTGGTGAAACATGGACTGTTTATAGAAGACATGAGGAAACTCAATCACTTTCATTCAACTTGTCTCAGAAAAGTTATAAACATCAGATTGCAAGACAAGATTATGGATACCACTGTCTTTGACAGATCTGGTATCCCTAGCTTTGACACTATTCTGATACAGACACAGATTCACTGAGCAGGTCATCTGGTATGTATGCCAGATCTTTGCCTGCCAAAGATACTTCTTTATGGTGAGTTGCAGAAGGACATGCGATCTCAAGGTGGCTAAAAGAAGTGCTATAAGGACGCATTAAAGATATTACTGAAAGCTTTTGAAATAGACCAAAATACATGGGAAGAACTTGCACAAAATATAGCTACATCAGTGATCTACAGTAAAAAGAAAAGAGAAGTGCAGTAGCTCAACAGTGGAGAGTTGCTGGAAAGTCACAGGCAGACAAAAAACCATCCAAAGTGGTCATTCCATGCCTGGACTGTCCAAGGACATTTGCAGCCAAAATATCAATTTACAAAATCACCAAAGGACATAATTCTGAGTTTTCAAAAGTGGATGTAACAAATAGTAATCATCACTTGTGATGGACAAGCAACAACTAGAAAATCACTGCAATCAAAAACTTATGTGCTGATGGCTATGTCCTTAATCTGATATACTACTAACTCAATCATCATCACCAATTGACATATTCTTTCCAGAATGTAGACTTCCCTATGGATCTCTTGAATTCTCATCGATCTTGAGCAAGCAATCCCACCTCTTGTAGGGACATGTGCAGGCATTCCTGAATATCTTTTGTGCAATGGCGACCTTTATCCCTGTTACTTTCTATCATCCCCTCCAATAATACTCCATTACAAATTATTGACTACATCCATAAAAAATTGTTGGCACTTTACTCCCATAGTTTGCCGTTGCTTTCAGGAGGAACATCCTATTTATTATGTTTGAGGAAACCACATACATTCTCATGCGTCATCTTAGCTGGAAGCAACTGAATACAAGCTACATAATAAGGGAAAAAGTTGGGGATATTACTGCTATTTTTACATTTTTGTGTTGCTCTGGAATGTGAAGAATTCTTAGCTCCGCAAATGTACAGTTTTTGCATAGCAAATTTTCACAGTAACGTGTCAAATTTAATAACATTTCCATTATTTACTGTTTCTCAATCATGTTTTATGTATTATTCAGGAATGAATATTCTTTACAATGGCAGTCACATCTAAAACTAATTGCAATAGGTAAATAGAATATAAATATCAAATAAATTAGAAAAAAATATCACTGCAAGAGTATAAATCTTAAACATCAGTCTTGTACATAAGTCCATTCATTGTATACAATATCAATTTTTACACAGCTGAGGAAAGTTTTATCATGTTATCTGATACAGGCACAAAATATTTCTGATGAATATGTAAAGGTTACACTTGCATGTTCCTATACAAGTCTATTGAGTAAGACGATATGCCCAATCCTGCTTATTTGAATTATTATTCTCGAAGAATATAAATATGAATAAGAATAGGACAGGCAAAAACAACATTCAGAAAAATGAAAAATATAATGTGTAATATGACCTTGTCATTAGAGGTGAGAAAGAGAGTTCTGCAGTGCTATATAACCCCTATACTAACACGGGTGCGAGTCTTGGACAATAAACAAACTGGAAAGTGGGAAATTAGAGTCAACAGAGATGTGGTTCTACAGAAGAATGCTGTGAATACCATGGACTAATAGAAAATCTAATGTAGAGGTGTTGAATGAGTTAAATGCGAAACGGACCTTAATCAACAATATAAGAAAAAGGCAATCTTCTTTTTTTGGCCACTTCATGAGACAGGCAGGTTTAGAGAACATAGTCACAACAGGTAAAATTGAAGGCAACAGAGACAGGGCGACGTGAGAAAATATTAGACAGTTTGACAACCAGGCACAGCAAGGAAACAACGACTTTAATACATAATACTGTGGACAGAGAGCTGTGGAGAGCCATGACCGCCTACGCCAGCCGGCATGGCATCTGATGATGATGAAGAATATGAACTATAGGCCTAGGCACTCAATAATTCCTAATTTTCATCTGCTTTCTAGCTAGCTTACAGGTTTTCCCTGAGTTTTACAGGTTTGTACATTTGTCTAACAGATTTTCTTCCCTTAATGTTGACAGGTATCAAGTGAGGATTGAAGAGAGAGTTTATGAGACACAATTTATGGCAAATATAACATCAACACATCATTTCAAAATGTGTTATAGAAAACTAATTCGTTCAAAGATAATTGCTTGTTTGTTAAATTTTTGTTAAATTTAGCAGCACATCAATGTATTACTTCTAAACTCATGCAGCATGGTGAAACAGCTTTCCAAGAAATTAACATAACGTGTGCGGGTTAATGAAAGGTGGATTATAACTGTTTTTAGCTATTTTAAATGGATCAGATAAAATGCTAATCCCCACTTCATATTTTTGGGAAGGCAAATGGTCTGTTGCCTGAGCTTAATAATAAAATATTAGACAGATTCAAAAGATTGCTGCTATGTTAGTTTATTCAGTTGTGTAGAAAAACAGGGGCCTATTACATGATAAACACTGATGTTGAAAATTAGAGCTTAACTACATGTTTTTCAGAGCCTGGAATCTGCCATCTGATGATTTACAAACATTCAAGCCATACTTGCCCCTTCTTAATGCCATGCTTATCTTTGCTTGTGAAGGAGGAACACCATCACTCTTTCTCCTACCAATGCTCCACCTGAGACGGGTATGTTGGACAGTTGCCACAAACAAAATGGCGACACAATGTATTTCCACGTTGTTGGAAATAGAGTATGGTCATTGTCCTGTTACAAGAGAGAGCCAACAGGAGTTTGAGAATGAACTCTGAAGAAGAATCTACCAATGCCAAGTTCAATTTGTACAGTGTCCATTTCTTTAGCATGTCAATTTCTGTGACATTCTGTATCCCCCCAGAGAACCTTTACCCCTGGTTCTTTTCCAGATACCATATCTGTCAATTTTGTTGAGATGGAAATGAAAAAGCTGATCTCCTGATCTAGGAAAGAGGGATCACTGGAACAAATAGAAAGTGATAATACGTACTATGAATGTAAGATTATGTTAAACGCAGAATATAAGAAAATGTGGAAGCAGATGCACCCAACTGCAGAACCAAATGACCCCTACCATCAAATGTCACGTAAGGAACAAACCATCATCTTCAGACTACGAACTGGCCACAACAGACTGAAAAGTCACATGTTCCGAAAGCTGAAGATTGGCGAGACAGACCTGTGGACTGAGCCCAGAGACTGCAAAACACATTCGTCATGCCTATCAACTCAACCAAGAAGAGAGGGAGAAAATATGGCCTACTGAGACGGCACTACTTCCAGACCTGAGGGGTTCCATGTATGACCTGAAGCGAATCACACAATTCATTGAAGCTATTAGTGCTGTAACCTGATATCTGACTGAAGAAGAAAAAGAATTTAAGATAAAACATTTACAAAAGTACTAGAAACTCATAAAAAAACAAATACAATTTTACAGAGCGTGTCAAATATACACACAGATATATATATATATATATATATATATATATATATATATATATATATATATATATATATATATATATATACTTAAAGCAATGCCCGGGTGAAAAGAAAACTAGAATAGATGCAAATATTTTTCTTTCACTGTAGTGATTTCTTTGATATGTTACAGTGTCTACAAATTAACGAAAAATTTAAATAAAAAAAAATCATCTCTTGAATCGTACACCCATGGCCACATTCCTTCCCATAATTTACTTCGAGCTCGTACTTCGTGCTTCTACGAACTGAGCTATTCCTGACACATGATAGACAGTGTAAAATTCTAGCTTTATAAAAGTTGCATACTCTAATTTGTGTCATGTGACATACTCTTTCCAAAATGTAGTTTCCAAAATGATGTCCAATTGATTAAAATTCAAGAATACAACAGAAACGCAGATATAAACATAATTATGTGATTCGTTCAGACATAAATATACACGACAGCAGCAAAAGGCATGGGAATGGAATATTGAGCCTGTAAAAATATTGTGATTAACTAAATCACAACAGACCACGAAACTATCAGACAACTTCAAGTATGAGAATCGAGATTAACGCGTCACAGAAAGCCATGAAACGAAAAAGACAATTTCTAGTATGAAAATGGATATTAATTAAATATAATTAATCATATATACACAAGAAGACCATACAATTGATTCCTTTGATCGTGTTAATGAGAACGGTTTGAAGAGCACGTTCTCTAACTCCCGCCAAATCTCTCTTGTAGCAGGACAATTGGCCCCTTAGATTTCTAGCAGGATGTAGCCAGAGAATAGAGATGCCGTGTGTCACGGTTTTATTTGCAGCAATGACTCGACACATTCGACTCGGCTAAATTAGAAGTTATTATGATAAATACGAGACCTTTCAGCAGATGACCAATCAGCACATGCTAATAGTTTCCGTAGCCGGTTTATCTTTCTCACACTTTTTCTCAATTGTCCCTCTACTCTTTTTTCGAACAGTTATATACCCCAAGAATCTCCTACTTACATTTGTGCCCATTGTCGTATGGTTGTATATTTGAAATTAGCTTTCTCATTTCCCGGAATAAAAGTCGGAGGATACAATATAAATAACTTGAGATATGCTGATGACACAGTACTGATCGCAGGAAGCGAACAAGAACTGCAATCCCTATTAGATAAAGTAGTGAAGGAAAGTGAAAACCAAGGCATCAGTTTAAACAAGAAGAAAACATAAATAATGGTTGTATCAAAGAGACACACACCACCAAGATGCAACATAATAATTAATAACACAAAATTGGCACAAGTTGAAAAAGTGAAATATCTTGGCGCCCTGTTAACATCAGAAGGTAGATGCTCAAGTGAGATAAAGAGCCGAGCAGCACAAGCCAAATCAGCATTCCAAAAAATGAGAACCATTTTTTGCAATGGAAGTCTATCAATGCAGACCCGAATTCGGGTGCTGAGATGTTATATCGAACCGATTCTTTTTTATGGATGTGAATCATGGACTATAAACAAGAAAATTCAAAGTGAATTGGAGGCTACAGAAATGTGGTTTCTGAGAAGAATGATGAAAATACCATGGACAGCCAAGAAAACTAATGCAGAGGTTCTCATTGATGCTGGCGTAAAAAAGATCAATCATATCAAACATTAGAGGCAGACAGTCAAGATTTCTAGGGTATGTGCTGAGAAGAATACAGCTTGAACACTTAATATCCACTGGAAAGATCAAAGGGAGAAGAGAAAGAGGTCGACATTGAGAAAAGTTACTAGATGGGCTTGTATCTTTGCACGGTAGAAGCTCACCAACCAAGCTTATTGACAACACAAGAGACGGAGAGTCGTGGAGAAAGATGATCGCCTACGCCACTCGGCATGGCACTTGATTGATTTCTCATTTCCACATATTCAGAAACCCAATTTAGGACAAATGTGGAGTGTGACATAATAACGCCATCATAGCCACATCTTCAGAAACTCTATTTGGGACAGCTGTGAAGGGAGGAGTCATACACAAAAACGTCCCCATTGCAACATCTCATCTTCTTCTTCAGCATTCATTCTCAAACTCCCGCCGGATCTCCCTTATAGCAGGACCATGATCCTACTAGATTTCTAGCAGGATGTAGTCCAGAGAATGGAAATGCGTTGTGTCGCCGTTTTATTTGTGCCAATGGCCCGACACATCCGTCTCTGACGGATCTCATTTCAGAAACGCAAATTTAGGACAACTGTAACTTTCTATCTCCATATTGGATTTTGTCGTACTAAATGTTTCCGGCCTTTCAAAGTCAAGTGATAAACAGCATGGATGTCAAAGCCACTTTTTAAAACTAGATTTAAATCAATGTTAATCGTGCGGCTTAGCTTTTCTATTGAAAAAAAAATGCAATCGCAGAAAAACACAGTTGCTCTTTCCATTATTTTTCTCCTTGATTAATTTATTTAAATTAAAATGAGAATGGGCTTTCTTTCTTCTTCGAAGCTCATTAATGTAGATAATTGTGCTGGTGTGTGTTTCAAACCAATTAAGATTAAATGTAGATAGGCGCAGTCTTTTAACATCATTGGTTATGGACCGACATCATTGCATTCCGGGCAGACATATTGGTGCTAAGTCTTCCCTAGCAGATGGTGAAGGGTATGCGTACTGATGGTTCATGTGGTCCGCTGGTTAAACATTCTTCTCGGTCTTAAGTCTTCTCTGCAGACTTCAAGTTCTACAACTACTACGACCACATTTAATACAAACTTTCTTCAATTTCAGCCTCGATGTTTCATCAGTCACTGTGCCCCATCCGGTAAGCGCTCATGAAGCAGTTTCAACACATCTCCCATATCCATTGCCAACGCCCAATCTGTTGGTGTCTGGGATATAAGCCTGTCTTTTTTCTCATTACCGCGAACACCGGCGTGTCCTGGACAGTAAGTCTGCGTGATACAGTGGAAGCTGGATATAACTATAGATGCATTTAACTCATATCGATATCGGCCATTGTGAATTTTTCGTAGCATAGACCGGAAATCTGACACAATGACTGCTTTGATGATTGAGGTTCCAGAGATCTATTTGAGGGTAAAAGTGGTAGCCTCGACTTCCATCATCACACTGGATGTAGTTTTCCTTTGGAAGAGAATGTATAGATTGAAGAAATGTAAAAACCAACCTGGAAATCGATCAGCTGATAGCTACATGTACAGTTAGGAAAAGGCCTTTTGGTCGAAATGTCGATTTGTGTGTGTAATTATGTCTGTTTCCAGTGATTAGCAAAACTTCATTGCCTTGTTTCTAGCTTTATCTGTTTGATGTAAGTTTTGCGCAGTAAATACATATTATCGATCTTCAACTGATTGATGATAACTGGAGATTATGTGTTGACCATTGTGTTCACCGATGGATATGTGATTCGTGGTAAGCAGTGTGGCCTGGGCATCACTGCCAGCTATCGTGGTAGAGATGTTGACGAGAACAGGCGGATCTGCTGGAGAAGATTGGACATTTATGCTATGTACCTGTTCATACAGAGAATGTTAGAAATGGGAGTATCTAGAGGTGGGGGAAGGAAAAATATTTTTTTTTGAAAGTCCCAAAGATCACACAATCAACACTTGACCGGACTCTTGAGTCTACATACACTGGGATGGCTGCTGGAGTGGAGGGCGGAGCACTTATGGGAATGTACTGCGTGATGTGAAGCCAGTTTATAATCAAGAAGCCTGTCCATACTGATAGGAAGCGAGTTCATTAAACATAGTCGCGTGCTCACTCACGCACACACACACAAGTTAGTCATTGATGACTCTTTGCCACAATGTCAGACTATATAACATTTTATCAGGCTGTTGTGCTCGATTCCTCGTGCCTTCTACCTTGTCTGTTGCTACTATGTTCACCAGACATCCTTGTTCCTTAATGTATCAAAATTTTTTTATTAAATATTGTCTCTTTCTGATATTATTAATTATTTCCGCCTTTCAACACATTGTTCTTTTAGCTGTCCATGATATTCTCATTTTTCTATAAAACTATATCTCTGTTGTCTATGATACTCTCAGCATTCTTCTATAAAACAACATCCCTGTTGCCTCTAGTTTTCCATAATTTTATTAATTGATTATTGGTCTATATAGATGTAAGCTTTATAAGCACCCCCTCCCCCCCCCCCCCCAAAGAAAACAAAACAACAACTGGTTAGCTATCAGGTTTCTTTTTTCACAGTCTGACCATGCGTTCTCCATGTTGATAAATATCATTTGGTTTGATTTCGTGTATTCATTCTACCTAAAACAGTTATTTATCCCGATTGTGTCTTCTTATATGTAACATATGAAACAAAGTTTTACTGCTCTCTTTGTTAATTTAATACAAACATAACTTATGTGGGTTTTAGCTTGCGAAAAAAAGACTCAACAAAACAAATTTATGACGTCCCGAAACATGCCAAGTCTACCAAGACTTCCTGCACAGTTTTATCGGACATATCAGCAGTGTTAACTGTTGGTAACAGGACAATCTAAAAGAGCGGGTCCATGTAAGAGAATGTGTGATTGGACTATAAAGAGTGAGTGTTTGCTAAGTGTTTCCCTAGTTGATAATGTTTATCTATTGTCAGAATAGCGTGCTTCAAAGTTCGTTTTAAAAATAAATAAATAAAAAAACACCAGAGATTAGAGGATCTGAGAGGGTAGACGGTTGAGGTCACCTTCATCGACAGTTTATCAATTTACATTTGTTGAATTATCTAGAGATAGGAACTGGTTCAGTAACATACAAAAATGGAGGGATAAATGAATGGTTTACTTGTTGTCTTTTAGATTACAGCCTAATAGTTTATAACTACGAGTACTTACATCCTAATAGTTTATAACTACTTACAGCCTAATAGTTTATAACTACTTACAGCCTAATAGTT
The DNA here is from genome assembly GCA_034231615.1 of Meghimatium bilineatum. Lineage (NCBI taxonomy): Eukaryota > Metazoa > Mollusca > Gastropoda > Stylommatophora > Philomycidae > Meghimatium > Meghimatium bilineatum. Next base: position 27,381,714 of record CM067313.1, on the reverse strand, counting down.
TATAACTACTTACAGCCTAATAGTTTATAACTACTTACAGCCTAATAGTTTATAACTACTTACAGCCTATAAGTTTATAACTACTTACAGCCTAATAGTTTATAACTACTTACAGCCTAATAGTTTATAACTACTTACAGCCTAATAGTTTATAACTACTTACAGCCTAATAGTTTATAACTACTTTTAGTTATTCTACCTCCATCCAACAGGATCATATGGAGCCACATAGGGGGCCTCAGTGTCTTAGCTGACCTCACTGCCAGAAGCCACCATTAACGTTATTATACATGTGTTTGCCATGTTAACACGTTAAGCACACATCAGGCTTTTATATTCGTTCGATTTCAAACTCCCACTCATTTATAGGACAATAGTCCTACTATATTTCTAGCAGGATGTAGTAAAAAAACAACAGCGAATTGTATTGAGTCGTAGTTTTATTTGTGTTAATGGCCCGACAATCCGACTTCGACAGCATAGTAAATAAGGTCTTCATTATCATCTGGGGCCATCTCCGTATCGAAGGTTGGTTGCAACAAACGTCCAACATCTTCTGTATTTTGCCTTGGTGGTGCACTCTGTCAGACTGTATCCTGTCCATCTCACGATGTTTCCCTCATGCTAGTTAGTTAGTTAGTTAGTCGTTAGATCATCGTCACTGTACTCTGGACAAGTCCATAGGTGATCAGATCTTTCCTTGAGTGTAGCCGCCATTACAAGTTGACTGACGGTCCCAGTACGCAGATGATTAACCATCATTCATTATTGCCCACGAAACCGCTCCTTCCTAGCGACACCACATTTCAATCCAAATTCCTTTATTCTAGTCATGGAACAAGAGTCATTGTCACTTATACAGTCATTTGCTCGTGCGTTTTCCCATAGGGCGTTCAAAATGTCTGCACGATCCATCGCTCCACCATCAGCCGTAGTAGCAGCGTGTGCGGCCAACCTGTATCTCATTACCCCGGACTCTAGCATGTTCCTGCACAAAAATAAAAATCACTTTACGCATACAAGAGTTCTTCACTGCTTCCAGCACAGTTCCCGAATGTATCCCGCCTGAACTTTCACAATCATGCTCATCGAGTCACTGAATATGCAGGCATGCTCGCAGATAGTTTAAGAAAACATGACTTGCTGTGTAGACATGTCAAACTGCGAACGAGAAGAAGAAGAAGATTACTTTTGAAGCTGTAGGAAAATCTAAGGGCGCACGACTATATTCCGCACCAGGAAGCACGTCTTCTAATCTGCACACACTCTCATGCCTACTACTTACTCGCCGCCCTCGACTGTAGCTAATGTCAAGTAAGATCTTCAACAAGGTGTCATGTCTTTTAATAAGTCGGAAACATTTTATTTATTTAATTTCTATTTCATTTAATAGTTCTTTTTTTCATACACAATGTTGTCCTAACCTCTTCGTTTTTTTAAAAAATGAAGTTTTCTAGGGAATATATTCCTCTATATATCTACATATCAATGGAATCAATTCAGCCTTCTAGTTGTTTGTTCCTTATTCATGCTTCTAAGCTATACTAGAATGTTGCGTATGTGTTTATAATTATCATGTTTAGTTTGTTATTTGTTTGGAACTTAGTAGTTTTGTCATGCCACTGAAAGTTCTTTTAGCCCCTGCTTTTGTACTTTTAGCATTTGTTTCACATCTACCATTATTTGTGATTAATTACCTCGGTGGTTGGCAAGTAGGATATAAAACCTTATTTTGGTGCGGTACGCGCCTTTCTACCGCGGAATTGAGTTCAAGTAGACTATATCAAGTGTTATAATTATTAACAGTAATATAGGTCGCTATTAGGTAATTATGTCCCCATTACTTCCGAGAGTTGGAAAAAACACTAACACTAAATCCTTTTTTTTTTGTTTTTGCTGATGCAAGTTTAAAAAAAAAAAATAACGGATTCGGTTCCACATTGACTAGGTGTAAGGTCTTCAAAAATAGAGCAGATCATAGTTAAGGTATTAGTTTTCTTTAAATTAGTGACGCTTAAAGAATAGGCACTGCCTGGAAGTTCTACACCATCTTGAGAATAACTTTCAGGAAAACAGCTTCCATCAATGACGGTTTTCAGCTCATACCTCACATGTAACACAGCTTCCATCAATGACAGTTTTTCAGCTCACACCTCACATGTAACACAGCTTCCATCAATGACAGTTTTTCAGCTCACACCTCACATGTAACACAGCTTCCATCAATGACAGTTTTTCAGCTAACACCTGACATGTAACACAGCTTCCATCAATCACAGTTTATTAGCTCACACCTCAAATGTGGTTTGGTTATAAATAAAGAAAACTAATAAAACTGTAGAGAATCACCACATCTATCTCAAGACTTTTCGCCCCAACCCCTTCGCGTGTTGACCGTGTCTTGAAAAGAAATCATTGAAATGGTGACAATTTAAGACTATTGCAGAAATTACATGAGGAGCGTGGTAGTCTAGCTGGTAGTGAGCTTGCTTGCTATCACCGGATTGCTATCACCAGTGTGGAAGGTTCGAAAGCACGTATTTTTTCATACTTTTTCGGAACATATTTGACATCCCGTAATCTTGATAATCAAGAAAATAGCGGCAATCTCCAGACGAGCCCACAAACGATGCTCCCAAAATATGAACTAAAGCTGCTCCCAGAAGTGAAAACTGCTCTGCAAGCTTCAACTGGAAGAGATGAATATTTCCAGGGAGAAGAAACTAACATTCGAGTTATCTCCAAAAAAATATTATTTAAAAATGTCAGAATGTTTGTTCGGTTCTCGTATCTGGTCTCAATAATAATAATAATAATAATAATAATAATAAATAATAATAATAATCAAATGCCGTCTACGCAACGAAGGTTGGCTGCAACAGACCTCCAACATCCCCTGCCTCTTGTTTTGATGGTGCACTCTGCTAGACTGTAACATGTCCATCTTGTGATATTACTCTATCACTTGTATCATATCTCAATAATATATTGTGTTAATTATCTTTGTTATTTGAACACTTAGTCATATTGTGTTCATCGGTAAAGACATCATTTCATTAACTTTTATTATAAAAGACACTATTTTGTGCGAAGCCGTGGGAGGGCAACGGTCGTTGTTATTTTCTCTTATACCTTATAGAACACTCAATCTGTTTAAGACGCCATTCAGCGATAACATCACCGTCTTTTTCATATAATCTACAGTGAAAACCACCAGACCGCTGGATCGAGCAAGCTTTGGCGACGCATATCTTTTAGCTATGTAGGACAGGATACGATTTTAAAAAATAGGTTAAAATATACTACTATAAAGTACACTACTAAAGTACCCATACATTTTCTTTAATATCTTTTTTAAAAAGTCATATATTTTCGCCTGAAGCAGATTAACTTATTTGATGATACACATAGGGGTTTTACTATTCGAATTTTGACCTTGTCTAATAAAACTTCTATCGCGGCTGCCATATCGTTAAAATTAATTATGGTCAAATTTTTGTTACAAATTACAAAATTATTATATTGTGTATACACTACTAAAACATAGTTTAAAAAAAGGTTTAATATTTGATGAAATATCGGTAAAAGCAAATGTATTATGATTTTTTATTCATAATTTGTTTGATAAGAATTTTCTTATGCATAATAACCTTTCATCTCTAACTAATTGATGTAACACAGCTTCCATCAAAGACAGTTTATTAGCTCAAATTTTGCTACATTATATTTAAGAGTATTTAAAATTAATTGTTTTATTTCATATAATTTCTGAAGTCTTACGTAATTGTTATTCATGGTCCTTTACACTAACATCTTGTCACTGTAATACTTAAAATATAGATTTAAAAATCTGTTATTTATGCAAATGACTATCGAGGAACCAAAATATAATCTCTTCTCTTCTTGATTCTTGATTAGAAACTGGTCTCACAGCACGTGGGGCATTCCCATAAGTGCTCCGTTCTCTGTTCCAGCAGCCATTCGACTCGATTGTGTTTCGAGTCTAATACCGCCGAAACAGACGTCGACATCAGGGCACAACTCTGGCCCTTGCGACAGGTTTATTTGTTGTTCCGCCTACCCACGCCGTGCCCGTAACTAGTTCAAGCACAACAACAGCCTGCCAGAACAACATGGTAATTGTTATCGAAGATTACAACTACGGGATTGTACAGATGACGTGCCATGAAGCTTTTATAAGAAAATAACCTCAATATAAAGGCATGTCATCTACTAAGGTTTTCTGTTGCATGGTTGGTTTGACTAGTGAGCCATTGGTGAGACCCACAGACGCAACAGCATGCACAAAAATATATATATAATCTCAGTTATGAGAAATCCAAAATGTAGCGAAACATTCTTAAAAGGATGTTAAATTCAGTTTATATTCAAATATTTTCTGGAAAACATTGAAACACCACACATGTGATTTTTAAGGTTAATCAATTGATTCGTCCACGAGAAAAATAAATATGTTGTCTTTACCATCTACTTTCAAATTTACCTGTTAATCTTCGTTGACCTTTTTTATTTGTCAGAATGCCCTAGGTTCCACTGCAGTATGCTCCACATTAAACCATTAAACAATAACAAGTGCGCATGCTACAACTCTCTTAATTTTAGTTATTTCAACGTCAATTCAAGAGTTTGACCTTCGGTTAGACAGGAAAACAAGTTAGGTACTTCTACGTTTTGTGCATAGTACAATTATACAATTGACTTTTCACTATAGTGAATAGTGCAACTGAGTTTATCTCTGAATTATTATCTTTACTTCTTCTTCTTCTTCTTTCGTTCACTTGAAACATGTCTATATCTGTAATTCTGTCTCCTTAATAAAACTCAATGTCTTTTGTAGTTCATACAGTGTCCCATAGAGCTTTAATTCCAGTGTTGTTTCCTCTGGCCAATATGTCTGCCTCAGCGTTTCATGTTCAGAACACGCTTGAAGTATATGTTTCACACTCTGTGCTGCCTGTCCACATGTACACATGGCCGTGTTGCCAATCTTGAACTTTGTATACCTGTGACTGCGGAGTCGGTTGTGTCCTGTTCTGAGACGTAGAATTATAACTTGTTCTGGTCTGTTCATAATGTGATAATCATCTTGTGTTGGTATTTGTGGCTTTCTTATTGACTTTGTCATCTGTTTTTTTCTGATGGTAGGTGATTGGTATATCTGGTTGGTCTTCGGCAGCACCTTCCTTAGCCAGTTGGTCTGCTTTTTCATTTCCTGGTATTCCACAGTGAGAGGGTATCCACTGCATGGTTACCCTATACTGGTAAGACAATTCGCTAAGTAGTTTTTCCAAGTCTGTTAGTTCTTGATGACTGGATGAAACATTAATGACTGAGAGCTTGAAGCACTGACCTTGCATCTGTCAGGAATACCACAGGTTGTAGGTCAGAGTTGGAGTTCAGCAGTTTTTTTAGCTGCCACACTAATTGCCTGGATTTCTGCATCATAATTATTGCAGAATTTTCCTGTCAGTGTTCTGATTGTATCTCTAGGCTTGTGTGGATATTCTATATATACACCTGCACCTCCATTCCTCACGGCATTCTGTGCTGACCCATCTGTGTATACTCTGACCCATATATCTTGTGGATATTCCTCATCCAGGAAACTGAGGGTGACTGTCCTTCGCTGCACACTGTTCTGTTCGTCCTCGCTTAGTATTCCTTTCACATGGGTCTGAATGTATATTGTCATTCCATGTCTTTCACTCCACGGGGTTTGTTCTGGTACAGGCCTTAAGGGGCTGTCAACTTCAGGTAATTATCTTTACTATATTCTTGTGTCTTTTGCAACCACGAAAGCTTATGTCATAATTGTGTTTTGTGGTATTGTGATCCAATATCGTAACATAGCTCCTACTTTGACATCTTGAAATAAAAAACTATAATCGAATGCCTCTTTGACACACTCTCTTTATTCTACAATTACACACGAATAGAATAGACAGTGTGGCGTGGTAATCTATTTGATAGTGAGTGTGCTTACTATCACTGGGTTTCACTTGGTTGTACCGGGTTGTCAGGTTTGAAACCACATCCGGACCAAAGAAAACTGGATAGTGTTTTCTTCTCTATCACTAACGCTCCTCTAGTCAAACAAACTGTAAATAGGTACCTGACACACGAGTTAGCGAATGTAAACACAGCAAGAAAGGAAACTGACCATTCCACCTAATGGACATCCTGCCATCCTGCGGCTTAGTACGTGAATGGTTATCTTTATACTCGACAGCAGATTCCTGCCATGTGACATACCTCTATCTTCACATATGAATAAAATAGATAACAGGATCGTAGATGAGACTTTATTAAAGCGGCGATTTCTATAAAAATACAATGTTTCTAAGATTGGTTGGGTTTAAATCCTACCAACTACGGTGTTCATATAGGGTGTTTATAATTCAATTAATATTCACAAACGACCATGCCGCAAATGTTCTTTAGCTTAGTTTAAACAAGAAAATATTTAACAGCAGATATATTTTCAAAATAGACCAAAGACATAAAAGTGAAAAAAAATCATACATTTCATAATTTATATAATTGGCAAAATTTAGAAAATTTACACAGAAAACGGCCTATATGGCAACCCTGTCTTCTATGTGATTATGGCGCTAAAATTTGCACTGTGTATTTGTGATTTAAATTTTAATATGTGCAAACAGACGTGGATTGATTACTTAAGTGTGTTGGTTCAGAGTTTAGTTCTGGGAAAGTACTCATGTAGTCATGATACACTGGAGTTGACGAGGGATGTTTTGGCATAATCGACTATACTCTGTTCACTTTAAGAATGAACTGGATCAAAACACATCCCCACATTACTCCGCGATAACAACATAACATCACATAACAGCTGATGACATGTAAAAAAACAATATTATTAAAAACATTTCAAAACAATATCTAAACAACATTTTAAAAAGACATTTAAAAACGAAATTTAAAAACAATATTAATGAACACTCATCAATCGATTAATGCGTTTTGCGTCCAACAACCAATCAGAAGCACTGACCCACTACATTCTTAGAGTAAACAGAGTATAAACAAAATGTTGCAGACAAATAATCCCCAAAACAAAATACAAAGATCATATAATACATATTTTTACACAAACTATAATAAACATTAATGAACAATATAATTTGCACATAATTATATTAACATCTTCAAATGTTATAAATTGTCTTATACATACAATTAAGTTACAGCAGGTGCCCTCAACCTATTACTCGCTAGCACTCGTAAGTATATGTGCTTGCGCCATGCGAGTTAAACAAAAAGTGCCTGCGAGCACCAACGATAACATGTGGCTCACTGTCTGAAGCGACGACAGCCCCTGATCTTCAGTATAAGACTTATTGGCTAATGGGAACTGCAGCCTTCTAAAATGACGCATTTCACTATTCCCTTGATGTTCATTGGCTGTTACACAACATAGTGTCCACTGAAAATCATGGGAATAGACAAATGTACCACTAAGAAGGCTTGATTTGCAATTAGGGAATATTTCTTGTATCTTAGAGTGGTTAGACGGTCAGTGTTTAGGCATGACTATTCATTAGATAAGAAAAGGTATCAAGAACAGTGAAGTGGCAGGTTGGATAGAGTTCAGTGACAGTTTCAAGGAGCTGTGATGATCGGCTACCAGTGGGAGACCTTTCAAACGTGAAAAGTCAATGAGAAATTAAGACATTATGTCCGTATGTTCTTGTAATCTCGCTAGCTTACTTGTGATGCCTTAATCTGTATACTTCTGTCAAGTAGGTAATGAGTTGAATCAAATGAAACACGAGCAGGCAATGTATGTGCTTATTCATAAAGTTGGATCAGATGAAAGACGAAAGACTGGATATAATCCAGAATGCAGTAATGCGCATCATTCTTGGGTGTACAAGAGACACATCGGCAAGAGCTATGCGGTTCCTACTCGACTGTGCTACGGCACCGTACAGATTGCAGTATTGTCGTGCACGGGCGTACCTTCAGATACATGCACTTAAGGAACATAAATTGTATTCCGAAATACAGAAAGTTAAAGGTAGCAGTCTTAAGAGAGGGAAGTCGTGGATGGGATGTGCTGAGGATGTTATACAAAGCGTGTGGATATTGCAAGATGTGGCAGTATTTGCAGAATGAATGAGTCCACCCACAGATTTCGAAACTTGTTTGAGAGTAGTGATAACAGGGAATGCAGAGAATGGTGTCTCGCTGCTGTGGAGCAAGAGGTACAGGCTGTGGTCAGTGAGAATGTCAAAGAGGGTGATGTGATTATATACACTGATGGATCTGCGATTAGACAAGTTCGCAGTGCCTGGGCCTTCACAGCTCAGTCCGCAGGTAAAGCGGTCAGGGAGGAGAGTGATTCCTTTTCTGTGACTACGAGTAGCATGACTATGGAGATTATGGCGGTGACCAGGGGATAGCGGGTTATGTGTCGCTGAAGTTTAGTCAGTTCATACTTCCAAATGTTTATGTCGATTTAAGTTGACAGGATCTATAGTTTATTATAACTTTCTGTTACCGTAAGGATCTATAATTCCGGATGGCGTTCTATAATGAGATCTTTTTATTCTTGATTATAAATCAGCAACATGACAAACGGGCCATTGCCATACGTGTTCAGTTCCAGCAGACATCCAAGAGTATGCAAACTCAAAGTTCCAGTTAGATGTTGATTATCTGACATTGGGATCTTTCCCAAGAGCACACATTTTCTGTCCTCACTCCTTGTCATTTTCATTTCTGTCAGTCTTTACACGTGCACGTTATTCCCTGCAATATCGTCTTCTTCTTCTGTAGTAAATCAATGACTGCCCTAATTATGTCGGTTCTGTTTCTTTTAAACAATGTGCCATTTACTGTTTACTTTTTAATACTCGTTAGTTGTATCTGATCCTTGCATGACCAGGTCAGAATATACATGTAATACTTTGGACAACCGAGTAGTTCAGTAGTATGACCCATTTTGTTCTTAGCATGCACTTTGCTATCTTGCGCAGCTTGTTTTGTGAGTTTAAGAGCACTGCCGTATTTTGTATGCGTTCATTCTCAAACTCCCACTGGATCTCTCTTGTTGCATAACAAAAGTCCTGCTAGATTTCATTCTCAAACTCCCACTGGATCTCTCTTGTTACAGAACAAGGGTCCTTCTAGATTTCCGCAAGACGTAGTCCAGAGATTGAAAATGCGTTGTGCCGCAGTTTTAATGTGCACCAGTGGCCCGGCACATCCGTCTTCGTCGCAGCACCACCATATGAGCGGATATTTCATTCATCAATTAATTTAGTGTTGCGGCTACCGCTTTAATTTACATTTTGATTCTCAATATTTTAATGAAGTAGACTAACTTCTCAAGCAGATTCCTGTCATTCTAATAGGCAACATAACCTCATCCTCACTTACTAGTTTCTCTGTTGACCGAGCCATCTGTATGTATGACCGTGTCTTGCAGTTCTAAGTGCAACTGACAGGTTTTTGCATTGTCACTTTTCTCCTACTACCAGTCCAAACCCAACACGCTTTTCCCAGTTGTATTACTACAGTTGTCTGAAACTTTTCCCAGTTGTATTACTACAGTTGTCTGAAACTTTTCCCAGATGTATTACTACAGTTGTCTGAAACATTTCCCAGTTGTATTACTACAGTTGTCTGAAACTTTTCCCAGTTGTATTACTACAGTTGTCTGAAACTTTTCCCAGTTGTATTACTACAGTTGTCTGAAACATTTCCCAGTTGTATTACTACAGTTGTCTGAAACTTTTCCCAGTTGTATTACTACAGTTGGCGGAGACTTTCCCCATATGTCCACCTCTACACATTCACCAACATTACATACTTCTTCAGATTCACATGCTCTAGAGAAACTTGTCCTTTGCTTCTGATATCTATGACTTTCGACGTTTTATTAGTTTTTCCTTTGTCTCATCTAAGCGTTGATGTAAAGTGTGGTGGTGAGCCAGAAACTTAATGTAAACAAACTTTGTTGTTGTGGGTTCCCATGCCTATATATTCTAAATGAACATGGGCGCTGAAATGAAAGGAGATACCGAGCTATATAATTTGTACTATAGTGCAAACTTTTTGAAGTCATGTTTGAGGGACACTGATGCAACGCATGAATATGTACAAAACTATGATAACCAAATACAGACTTTAAAAAAGGATATTGTCTGTTCTCTTACAGTCTGTATTTGCTATGACTACACGTTTACCTATTCACGTAGTTTCCCCCTATCTCGTTTCAACTACGGATGTATCCTGAACACTCGTGTTTGGAAGCTAATGTGCACTAAGCAATGCTCTTCAAGGAGTTCGTACAAATATAATCTGATCAATTTTTCGCTAGCACACTTGGATGTCAAGTATACAAGAGTCGTATAAATGTCGTGTGTCTCCTATAAGTAAATCTACCTTTATGTGTGTACATATGCAAATACACTATAGCATATACAAACCAGGGTTGACATATTAGACCATATCATGATCAAATTTGACGCTGTTGGACATTTTAAAATGTCATTGGCCATAATATTTCTGTTTTGGTCATCTCTATATTTGTGGTAAATTTGAAAATGTATCCGTTTGTAGGTCTGCATGTTTCATAACTTAAATTGATGGTAATATGCAAGCCCGTAAATTTATGGCAATATGCAAGTCCGTAAATTGATGTTAATATGCAAGCCCGTAAATTGATGGTAATATGCAAGCCCGTAAATCGAAGATGATGTTTAGTACCTAATTAATAGATGGATAATCTCTCGATTTGTTTCACACAAAAAATAATAACATTCCATACCAAAAAGAGGGGATTGTCCACGGGGTCGGACGAAAGATCCCTTTAATTAAGTAAATCCCCCTCCGTTCTGAAAACGTATATACTTCCATGGAAATATGAGAAGTGTTCACACATGCAAGAAATGTTGTTGTTGGTATAAATTGTTGTCTCGTATCATACACAACATAATGAAACACAATCTCCAATTAACCGTTTTTAATTACTCTTAATTGATTTTAAATCATTTGTTTATGTTGCAAGTGAAAATAAGTAAAATGAAACAAAAATTGCTAAATATCAGTTTTACAAATAGGACGAATACACAGATTCAACGTTTCGACAACTAGGCCTTTGTCAAGATAATGACAAACATACACACACTGGAATAAATTACATTGGAGGAAAGTATGTAGGCATATATGCTCTTAAAGAAGACAAAACATGAATATAAGCTACATGTTGAGATAGGTACCTAGTTAATGTAAACAGGTATGAAAAGTAGGATTAATCAGTCAAGGTCACAAAATGAAACTAAAACATAACCCGGAGTATATCCTTCATTACATGATGACCAACAGTTTCAGTTCTCTGTTGGTTGTCAAACATTCTTTCCAGCCTATAATGGCGCCAATTTCTGTCAAATCTACATTTCAAACTCAACTCTTTTATATGGGGCACAGACAAAGAATAATTACTGTTATTAATTTCGCTTGACCCTGCAGATTAACGTGATTTCAATATGTCTGCTCTGACAATTGTAGAGGAATAGTACTTACTGGTCTGCCATTGACTTAGGACATTGTGTGTACGAGTGTATGCGTATAACTCTGAGTATATATATATATATACGTGTGTGTGTATGTATGTTACTACCATGTTATAGTGTTTGTTATGTTTAGAAGATGCTTGACAACCTAGCATTTCGTATGGGAGGACATCGGTATAGAAAATTATTGACAGCACACGTAATAGGAGGCTGTGGAAAGACATGATAACCAACGGCACACAGCATGGACAATATAAAGAAGAAAAGTTGTTGTATAGAACACATAGAATGTTCTAACTCTCCAGGTATAGAACACATAAAATGTTCTAACTCTCCAGGTATAGAGCACATAAAATGTGCTTCCTGTTTTCAAATCATACTCCAATGTTGTTGTATTTTTTTTTTACTTTTTGGGTGTTAGTATTATAATTTAAACTGCTGTGCAATCATAAGCATTAATCATTGTAAAACAAACAAATTAACCACGCCCTCTATCAATCCTGATGGACATCTAGATTCTGGATGAACCGGTTTAGTCCCGGACGCGTACTCCTGTTCTATTTGTGTTATATCTAGAAGGCTATGTTTCCGAAGACAAATACCGGAGGAAGTTCCCAGCAACTATCAGAGGTCGCATGTCCTTTCTATATGGCCCGGCTAAAAGATTAGGAAGTTGAATTTGTACCTCGGATACCGCGGCTGGTCTGATAGCGGTTTTGTGTTTCAATTGTTAGTAAGTTTTCAATATTTGCTACCACTTCATGTCATTTGAGTGGGGAAATGAGTAATGGGCGTCAGGCTGATTGTGTGGACGTGAACAAACACGTTGGTGCAGAGATTGTGTTGTTGAATAACGTCTATACTAGAAATGTTAGCTCCAAGGGAATACTTCACATGTCTCTCCCCCTTCCCCTCCTACATAAACTAATTTCGTTTCAGCTGTAGCACCATGAACATTGTTTCATTGTTGGCATTTCTGTCTTGTCTTGTAGGTACATATTTGTTACAATGTAAGTAATGTAGGTACATATTTGTTACAATGTAAGTAATGTAGGTACATATTTGTTACAATGTAAGTAATGTAGGTACATATTTGTTACAATGTAAGTAATGTAGGTACATATTTGTTACAATGTAAGTAATGTAGGTACATATTTGTTACAATGTAAGTAATGTAGGTACATATTTATTACAATGTAAGTAATGTAGGTACAGATTTATTACAATGTAATTAATGTAGGTACAGATTTATTACAATGTAAGTAATGTAGGTACATATTTATTACAATGTAACTAATGTAGGTACATGTTTATTACAATGTAAGTAATGTAGGTACATATTTATTACAATGTAACTAATGTAGGTACATATTTGTTACAATGTAAGTAATGTAAGTACAGATTTATTACAATGTAAGTAATGTAGGTACATATTTATTACAATGTAACTAATGTAGGTACATATTTGTTACAATGTAAGTAATGTAGGTACATATTTGTTACAATGTAAGTAATGTAGGTACAGATTTGTTGCAATGTAATACAATATAAGTAATGTAGGTACAGATTTGTTATATGTTTAAACTCCTGTGTTGTCGTGGTCTGAAATGGGTGCAAATAATAGCAACATTATGCCCTGTTCCATCCCATATGTTGTAGTGACTCAAAGAAGGTACTGTTGAAGTCGGATGTATCAGGCCTAGAGGTGTGATATCGCATCCAAGCTATAAAATATGATACAACGAACTGCGTTCTCCATATTATGTCCAAATCAATAGGAATTCTTAAACGAACACAGAAGAAGAAAAGTAGTGCAGCTGAAAGGCACACATAATCACAGCTTTATCAACCATGCAGCACATTCCGTTCTTCAGACTAGCTCTTGCTAACCTGCAGGATTTTGAGAACGGAAGATGATTTGCCTTTTCCTGTTAAACTGCTAACCTGCATTCCATTATCTTTTGTGTTTGAATGAGAGCTGTTTTCTGCCTGTCCATGCATGTTCGAACGACCAACCGTATCTCCTTATTATATATTGAGAATATCTTACATAGGCTAGGTTGGTCGATTTCTATATCCATATATCTACATCTTCATTGATACAATTTCGTTTCGATGCTGCTACTATTTTTTATGCTTTGTGTAGTCATGTTTTTTAAATATTTTAATAGTTACACAAATTCTTATCTATATATCTTATTAGCTAACAGGCTCCCAAGTTGACCAAATGTAAGGAAAATTAGTAACCGATCTTCTAGGAAAATAAAAGCGGGAGGCTTAATGATGAGGGCCTAACTACTCTCTCTTTGTTTGTGTGTCGCTATCTTGATAGAGACCCTTTGGGAGAAACGTCGATTAATTAATTGTATGCTCTCTCTAAAACATATTTGATAATCTAGTTATCTTTACCTACTTGAGATAATGTGTGTTTCTTCGTGTCTCTTGACAGCACAGGCCGTCGATCTGAATTAATTTGGACCCCGTTCATTACGTTTTTGATTATTGTTGGACGTTTCATTGGTCGCTATTTACATACTTTGAGTCGCATGCCAAAAATAGCCAAGGCCAACCAAAAGATATCACGCAAATCGAAAACTAGTTTAAGTTTATGTTTCAGTTGACAGGTCTCATATTCAATCGATGGTCACGGGTGTACTAACGCTGGGATTCCCGTTGTTAATACAATGTACCGTACAAATGAGAGTATGCAGTTTGAGCAGTAATAAATTTACTGCAAAGTAAATATACACAAACTGTGAGTGTAATCACCATATTTCATGTACCTTTATTCCTTATCAGTGAACCATGATACCCCAACTAATAGTCGAACTCATAAACTATCGTAATCGTGAGGTCTCGTGTACAAACCACGTTTGGGATTAGATTGTTTTCTTTCAGAGGTAAAATAAGAAATCAAAGATGTAAACGTTGTGTCAACTGCGATAGGAAAGCATTTCTGTAGTACTTTTTTGATATTCAACAGTCTGAGAAATGATATTTCTGTAACAATTATCTGATATTCAACAGTCTGAAAAATATATTAGCAATTGTCTGATTTTCAAAAGTATGAGAAATCATATACTGTAACAATTGTCTGGTATTCAAAAGTCTGAAAGATTACATTCTTGTAACTATTTTATGATATTAAACATTCTTTTAATTCACATTTCTATAATCATTGTCTCATATACAGCATTCTTGAAAATCACATTTCTGTAATCATCGTCTGATATTCAATATTATATGCTTGAACTTTCAGAATGGACTCTATACAACAAATTCGGACGATCGGAACACGATGACCATCATACCAACCACAACGCAACACAAACTCTGTGTAGATAACATGTCTGTATAGTGGTGAGACCACAAACACTCTGTGTAGATAACATGTCTATATAGTGGTGAGACCACAAACACTCTGTGTAGATAACATGTCTATATAGTGGTGAGACCACAAACACTCTGTGTAGATAACATGTCTATATAGTGGTGAGACCACAAACACTCTGTGTAGATAACATGTCTATATAGTGGTGAGACCACAAACACTCTGTGTAGATAACATGTCTATATAGTGGTGATACTTTTCACTTGTGGATACCCCTCAACACGTAATATATACATTTATATTTCTACCTTTTCTGATTAAAAGGCTCATTATCAAAGCACTTCACACTGCTAAGGGTTGAAGTGTCTTCTTGTGCACATCGCTGAGAGTTGGAGTGTTTTCTGGTGCACACCGCTGAGAGTTGGGGTGTTTTCTGGTGCACACCACTGAGAGTTGGATTGTTTTCTGGTGCACACCTCTAAGAGTTGGATTGTGTTCTGGTGCACACCTCTAAGAGTTAGATTGTTTTCTGGTGCACACCTCTAAGAGTTGGATTATTTTCTGGTGCACACCTCTAAGAGTTGGAGTGTTTTATTGTGCACACCGCTAAGATTTGGAGTGTCTTCTGGTGCAAACTGCTAAGAGTAGAAGTGTCTTCTGATGCACAAATCTAGAGTTGAAGTGTTTTCTGGTGCACACCTCTAAGAGTTGAAGTGTTTTCTCGTGCACACCTCTAAGAGTTGAAGTGTTTTCTGGTGCACATCTCTAAGAGTTGGAGTGTCTTCTGGTGCACACCGCTGAGAGTCGAAATCTTCTTGGTATGAGAAACGGCTCTGAACAAAGCCCTCCCCCACTGCACATTTATTTCACAAAAACGGATATAAGTCCTCTATTTCTGTAATGCCTTGGGATAGAAACAAGCAATCAAAACCACACACGCGACTTATTTCCAATGAAAAAGGCTTGTTGAGTCAGATACCTGTTATTGTTTGCGTTGATTTTTATTCTAATTCGTGTTTTCTTTAGAAAGTATATTTTCCACATTAAATGTTGGTGGAAACAAGATCCTAGGACAGATGACATGTATTTTTAAGAACAAAAATGTAAACATTGACTATATAATACAAGATTATACAATCAAACATAATACAATATTATACATACATTATACAAGATTATTATTATTCCATCACTGTGCTACCTGTGCCAAACCTGGACAATGACAACACAAGACAACAGAAAAGCGGTGACAACAGAAATGACATGTCTAGGAAGAATACTCGGAGTGTCAGTAGGAGTGTTGTCTTTTGAAAAGAATTAGAAACGATAAAATCAGACAGATAACAAAAAACAATACTAGTAATGGAAGACATCAAAAGACAACAGATCAAGTGGTTTTCACAAACTTCTAGGCTACCAACAGATAGAATGCCACAGATAGCAATGACACATAGACATCGCGGCTATAAAGCCAGAGGCAGACCATGTAAAAGATGGACCACAGAGATAAAAGAATCCCCAGGAAAAAGCTTACAAACAGTTCACAAGAAAGCCGTCTCCAGAGAACTCTTCTACCCCTTACGCCACAAGGCAAACAAGGGCCACTGCGTATAGATAAATAGATAGATGGACTGTTGGTGAAAATAAAATCCACCAGTGAACAGAATTTGAAGGGAAAACAAAAAGAATTGAAATAGGTTGAACCGTACTTTGTGATGTATACCTGTCACGGACAGCTAATTTGTAGTCGTCGTCAATTTAATGGAAATGAATTCTAAACGAGGGTCCCACAGCAAACACAAACCTGCATTGATTTTCATTTTAAATAAACATGGGTTATCGACTCGATAGGATCACAAATATCGCACGAACGCCAGGCGAAGGCTGATTGTAGTGAGACATGCTTATTTGAGCCACGAGGTCTCAAATTACATGACGGTACATGTTGGACTTAATAATTGCACTGGAAGGTTGGACCGAGATTATTATTACATTATTAATCGACACCACAGCGAGGGCACAAAAAATATTTATTCAGCAAGGTCCTGTGCAATGTTTCTCGTCAATTATACTGTGACCAATCACAATATAAGTCTCGTGGGCTAATTGAAAAAAAACCTCCCAAAGTAACTCATTTGCCATTTCCCAGGATTTTCATTGGCTTTCTACTAGTGATCAATGAAAATAAAAGAAAAAAGGCAAAGGAATCACTCTTTAAAGCAGTTTTCCAGTCGGCTTGTAGGTCTTATGTTTACAATGGGCCTTGATTATGTAGTCATGTGGACTCATCAGTAATCAACTTTCTAAAGTTACTCATTTGACTTTTTCCATAATTCTCATTGACTGTTGACAAATTATACACAGAGTGGCACAATCCTCTGGTATTTGAAAGAAAGCTCTAGAAAATCTTCCTGTCTGTAATAGTACCAAGGCAAGTACACATACGATTGTATGTCACATTACACTGCATAACACAGGAAACAAGAGTCATAAACTTGCACTATCTGGAGTTCAATGACAAAACAAACAATAAGATATTGAGTGTAAAAAGCGTTCCTGTCTTGCCGGGATTCGACAGACTAGTAAAGACAACTAAAACTAATGATTACACTAAGAACGAACGCAGAAAAAAAGAAGAGTGAAAGGAGAATAAACTACCTATAGTAGCTACTTGCTTTCTGACACGGAGTTCAGCTTATTTTTTTATTTAGTCTAGTCATCTGAACAAACTATATGTCCTAATTTCTGAACATATTTTGCAAACTTGTCGAGGCATGACCACCACCCGAGCTGTCCAACATTACTCTCTGCATGCTTGTCGAAACATGACAACATAAGATAACCAACATGTGTCTGTGGCCAACCAAACTCCTGACCGTACGCACCTCATTCAGTCTACCTACCAACCTATCTACCTATCTACCTACCTACCTACCTACCTATCTGTCTGTCTGTCTGTCTGTCTGTCTGTCTGTCTGTCCGTCCGTCCGTCTGTCTGTCTGTCTGTTTGTCTGTCTGTCTGTCTGTCTGTCCGTCCGTCCATCCATCCATCTGTCTGTCTGTCTGTCTATCTTTATAACTGTCTGCCTGCCTGTCTGTCTGTCTATACGCTGTGGTCCTTGTTTTCCTTACGGCATCAGGTGTAGAAGAGTTCTTTGCAGATGACCTTCTTGTGTGCTGTTTGTAAGCTTGTTTCTGTGGCATCTTTGATTTCTGTGATCCATTTTTTTACATGGTCTGCATCTGGCTTTATATCCGTTATGTCTATGTATCATAGCCATTTGTGACATGCTATTTATTGGTAATCAGGAAGAGTGTGAAAACCACCTGATCTGTTGTCCTTTGATTTGTCCCAATACTGGTATTGTTTTGGTTATCTGTCTGATGTTATCGTTTCTAATTCTATCTCTTAATGACACTCCGAGTATTCTTCGTGGACGTCATTTCTGTTGTCACTATTTTTCTTTTGTCTTGTGCTATCATTGTTGAGGTCTGGCACTAGTAACGCAGTGATGGAATAATAATAGTCTTGTATAATGCAACTTTTGTATCTCATTCAGTAGCTGGCTATAAGCCCTATCTCAAACTGCGTCACCTCTTCACTGATCCTGTGCAATTTTGCGTTTAGACCCAGTGCTATGTAATGACATCTGTATGTGTCTGACAGTTGTTTCTGTGTTACAAATAGTGTGCTACATTGATCTATTCTTGGAGGAAGAAAGTTATTTCTGATTTAATTCTGCGTGATGACCAACAGTTTCATGGTGATGTTTACATAGCTGCATGACGTATGGTCGAGAGGTTAGAGAGTTGGTCGCAAAAGTCTAAGGGTTCGACACCCGGTAAGAATTTGTTTTTTTTTTCTGTAGGAGGGAAGATTGAAAAACCCACCATGTTCTTTTTCCACTATGATTGGAAAAACTCACCACGTGGCGACAACATGGACATGCAGCTTTTATCACACAACCAATTAAACAATCCCTGTATTCTCTAACAAGAAACAAGCAATAATGACAGTTTACATAGCTTTAACTCTGGAGTGTGTTGTTTGATTATATTAATATTTTTATTAAGTGGTATATGCTGTGTTCCGAGTCGAAAGATGGTCCTGTCTAAAGTACATCACATACAATTATTGAAATACTCGCTATTCGCTAATTTCTGTCTCTCTAACTTGTGGTCAGTCAAATCATGGACTTTTTCTTGTGTTCCCTGTTCTCCGATTGACATGTTTCCCGGGAAACAAAACGGGAGTAAAGAATAGTAACACAGAACTATCATGTTCAAGAGACGACTACCGATGTTTGAGCACATGTTTGACTACCTCCTCCTGTAGAATGCAATAATGACCACATAAAATATCACTCTGAAGTTCGATATATAGCGCCTATGGAAAAATGTATCGCAGCCAAGCTGTAAACTAAGATACAACACAATCTTTTCTCTAAACTACATCTTTTTAAACGCCAGAAATGTTCTAATGATGAATAAAAAAAAAAGAGAAATCTCGTCACATCCTACTCTTAAATGTCTAGTTGAATCTATTCTTCACATCATACTCTCAAATGTCTAGTTGAATCTATTCTTCACATCATACTCTCAAATGTCTAGTTGAATCTATTCTTCACATCATACTCTCAAATGTCTAGTTGAATATATTCTTCACATCATACTCTCAAATGTCTAGTTAAATATATTCTTCACATCCTACTCTCAAATGTGTTAAATATATTCTTCACATCCTACTCTCAAATGTCTAGTTAAATATATTCTTCACATCCTACTCTCAAATGTCTAGTTAAATATATTCTTCACATCCTACTCTCAAATGTCTAGTGAAATATATTCTTCACATCCTACTCTCAAATGTCTAGTTGAATCTATTCTTCACATCATACTCTCAAATGTCTAGTTGAATCTATTCTTCACATCATACTCTCAAATGTCTAGTTGAATATATTCAACAAAAGAGCAATGGCTCTTAGTTTCTCCAAGGAATGTGACCCCGAATGTAACGTAATGTCTATTTCTTTCTTTCTTGTGTTTGCTACTTGATGTCTATACTGTCAGACAAGGCTTATGGATAAACTTCACCGTTGTTTGAAGCTCTTCTTTGATTCCATATATCTTTGCATGCATGGTTGCGCCGTTGGGACAGTACGTCTCTCTCAGTTGTTCGTACCGGGAACAGTTCTGCAGAATACGCTCAGAGGTCTGCTCATATTTTCCCCAAATCAAGTGCACATTGATGTGGCACACAGTCGCATCCTTTCATGTGTTTATTCAGTATGCTGTGTCCTGTCCTTAGGCAGAGTATGGTGACCTGTTCATGTCGATTTATGTAGTGGTAGGCGTTTTTTGTTATGATATGTTCACTTCTGATGGTTTGTATAGCTCTCTTCTTTTCTTTATATAAGACTTCCTTGTCTTCCTGCATACATTCCACTCCCTCTTTGCCCACTCATCATCCCTAACATAATGCAATGTAATAGAATCTTTCTTCCCTCATATCTTGATGAAGTGTGCCGCCACGAACGATATGACACAATTTTTATTTGCTTTCTAGAGATTTATCTGTTCGTGTGTTTTGTTTGCGAAGAAGGTCTGAACGACCGAAACGTTGACCATTTTCTTATTATTTCATAAAAAGCTCTATACATTTCTTTTGTTAAATGATAGATTTCCCGCAGTCACTTTATCGAGTCATTGTTACATTTCATTGACATTGTAACAACATGCTTGAATAGCAGGAAATTATTTCATTAGTTGAGAATGTCCTCTGTATTTCTGTTCCACAATTCTGTAATTAATAATAAAAAAAACAACAAGAAAACCACAGCGATAATGCATTATTATCAATTATTATAAGATGTAGAAATAAAATAAAATTGTAGAAAAAATCCAGATATTTCTTTTTTCCTGTATTTCTTTATAACTTGTTTTCTATTTTAGCACTCTTTAATTCTACCTTCCCATTCTTATTTTTCTCTCTCTATCTTTCAAGCTTTAATAAACTTTCAACCCCACCCAAAGCTCTTTCTACTTCTTTCCATTTTTCTGTATATTTCGGTGTATATTTCTAATTCTTTCTATTCCGTCTCTATTTCACTTTTCTATATATTTCTTCTTAACTTTTTAAAGTCGCGCTCTTTCTATGATTACCTTGCTACTTCTCTCTCATTTTCTTGGAGTCACTGCCATCGAATGTGATGTATTGGTTTTCATATTGCCAATTAATCACGGCCTGACGAGTTGCTATGTCAATCATAATTAACTCTTGCATCTCCATGGAATGTCTTATCCTGGTCATTGTAGTACTACATGCAGTCTATCAATTAGTCATTGATTCATATGTTAACAATCAAGTGATGGCAGCTATAAATCTGATGATAGATTTATATGTTAACACTGGAGATGGCAGCTATACTTTCATCGATTTTATGTTTACACTAATGATAGTTATGAATCGATTCATACCTGATATTAAATAGATATATGAATCGATCATCGATTCATATGTTAATATTGAAGTATTAGTATTGAGGATATGCAGAAAATGGACTAAGAGATCAAAAGTGGTCAGCAATAATACTACCAAATGGTCGCAGGCTTTCACGTTATTGAATATCGGAATACAAAAATCTTGAATCATTCTTCTAGGTTGTTCATCTAGATCACATCTAAGTAGGAGGCATCTTCTCAAAGCAGTGCATATCGGTAAGAGTGAAACTCAAAGCAGTGCATATCGGCAAGAGTGAAACTCAAAGCAGTGCATATCGGTGAGAGTGAAACTCAAAGCAGTGCATATCGGTGAGAGTGAAACTCAAAGCAGTGCATATCGGTAAGAGTGAAACTCAAAGCAGTGCATATCGGCAAGAGTGAAACTCAAAGCAGTGCATATCGGTGAGAGTGAAACTCAAAGCAGTGCATATCGGTGAGAGTGAAACTCAAAGCAGTGCATATCGGTGAGAGTGAAACTCAAAGCAGTGCATATCAGCAAGAGTGAAACTCAAAGCAGTGATATCTGTAAGTTGGTGGCATCTTCTCAAAGCAGTGCATATCGGTAAGTATGAGGCATCTTCTCAAAACTGCGTATCTGTAAGTAGGTGGCATCTTCTCAAAACAGTTCATATCTGTATAGCTGGCATCTTCTCAAAACGACATATCTGTAAGTATGAGGCATCTTCTCAAAACTGCGTATCTGTAAGTAGGTGGCATCTTCTTAAAGCAGTGCATATCTGTAAGTATGTGACATCTTCTCAAAGCAGTGCATATCGGTAAGTAGGTGGCATCTTCTTAAAGTAGTGCATATCGGTAAGTAGGTGGCATCTTCTCAAAGCAGTACATATCTGTAAGTAGGTGGCATCTTCTCAAAGCAGTGCATATCTGTAAGTAGGTGGCATCTTCTCAAAGCAGTGCATATCTGTAAGTATGTGACATCTTCTCAAAGCAGTGCATATCGGTAAGTAGGTGGCATCTTCTTAAAGTAGTGCATATCGGTAAGTAGGTGGCATCTTCTCAAAGCAGTACATATCTGTAAGTAGGTGGCATCTTCTTAAAGCAGTGCATATCTGTAAGTAGGTGGCATCTTCTCAAAGCAGTGCATATCTGTAAGTATGTGACATCTTCTCAAAGCAGTGCATATCGGTAAGTAGGTGGCATCTTCTTAAAGTAGTGCATATCGGTAAGTAGGTGGCATCTTCTCAAAGCAGTACATATCTGTAAGTAGGTGGCATCTTCTCAAAGCAGTGCATATCTGTAAGAGTGAAATTCTTCCGGCTTTGAAAAATCGGCTAAATGCGTAAAGGCTTTATTTCATTGTGCTCGGGTTTCCACATATGT
The DNA here is from genome assembly GCA_034231615.1 of Meghimatium bilineatum. Lineage (NCBI taxonomy): Eukaryota > Metazoa > Mollusca > Gastropoda > Stylommatophora > Philomycidae > Meghimatium > Meghimatium bilineatum. The sequence goes on along the minus strand of CM067313.1, from coordinate 27,358,977 downwards.
AATCCGCCCCTCTCTACAGAACTCCACACAATAAATACCCATTGTAAGTAACTCCTTATCTTCACACGATAGCGACTGGGGATCGAGCTGGGACCTCTTGAGAACAAAGAAAATAATTTAACCATTACGTCATGGAGACAACAAAATGGAAATGAAAGCTCTTGTGAACCCCCTCCTCTCCAAATTGTACACGGTAGCGTATCCTATTCAGAAGATAGCAATAAATAAATTATTTTTGGCTATAATGATATTTTCAAGGCAATATTAATACGTGCAGTAGTTTACCATTTATTTTTGAATGGTCCGGAGGCACAATTTCCTGCTACGGACTTTGAACCAGATGCGTTGACCGTCGAAGACGCGCTCCGTATCTCGACGCCACAGAACGGAACAAAATGTACATAGGAGATGATGATGATGATGATGTTCCTCTTTCGCAAGCGAAGATGAGCATGGCATGGAAAAATAAATATGGTGAACAGGTAGGAAACAAATACACAAAAAAATAACATTTGTGGTTTTAAAAATTTAGTTTGGGTTCGTGAGTTCGTAGATGTCCGATGAGTCCGATTCATGCCAGGAAAGTTATATTGCAGTGCATGCAGGAGTGCAGAGGGTCCCGAGTAAGAGAGTTTTCGGATTTTTCTTTCCGCTTCCGTCTCCTATAAATTGTCCGCAGTGTTCTCTCTTTTTTAAATTTAGTGATGCCAGGGTGGGACAAGCTGGACAATCAAGGGCTATAGTCTCCCAGAAACTAGGATCGATGCTGTAGTGCTTGAGTGTCTAGCTGGACGATCAAGGACTATAGTTTCCCAAAAACTAAGATCGATGCTGTAGTGCTTGAGTGCCTAGCTGGACGATCAAGGGCTATAGTTTCCCAAAAACTAAGATCGATGCTGTAGTGCTTGAGTGCCTAGCTGGACGATCAAGGGCTATAGTCTCCCAAAAACTAAGATCGATGCTGTAGTGCTTGAGTGCCTAGCTGGACGATCAAGGGCTATAGTTTCCCAAAAACTAAGATCGATGCTGTAGTGCTTGAGTGCCTAGCTGGACGATCAAGGGCTATAGTTTCCCAAAAACTAAGATCGATGCTGTAGTGCTTGAGTGCCTAGCTGGACGATCAAGGGCTATAGTCTCCCAAAAACTAAGATCGATGCTGTAGTGCTTGAGTGCCTAGCTGGACGATCAAGGGCTATAGTTTCCCAAAAACTAAGATCGATGCTGTAGTGCTTGAGTGCCTAGTTGGACGATCAAGGGCTATAGTTTCCCAAAAACTAAGATCGATGCTGCAGTGCTTGAGATAGTTCTTTAAGTGATCATTGAAACTCCTTTTCTGTCCTCCGCTTGAATGTTTACCATCGCACAGCTCCACATGGAATAACCTCTCTGGAAGGCGCTATAAGATAAGAATTCGGTGACAATTCCAGGGAATTGAAGTGAATCAATAAACAAACAAAAACACCGAAGTGATAGCAGTTGTCAATTCATCATTGATTTATATTTCAACACAGAAATGATATCAGTTATCAATTGGAATTGCATTTTTACATTAGTACTGAAGTTATGACAGTTATCAATTGGATTTCCATTTAAACATTATGACTGAAGTTATAACAGACATCAATTGGACTTCCATTTATACATTATCACTGAAGTTATAACAGTTATCAATTGGACATCCGTTATACATTATCACTGAAGTTATAACAGTTATCAATTGAACTTCCATTCACATGTTAACACTGAAATGATATCAGTTATCCATGAGACATTCATTTATATGTTAACATTGAAAGAATAGCAGTTATCATTAGGACTTACATTTATATGTTAACACTGAAACGATACCAGTTATTAATAGGACTTCTTTTATATGTTAACACTGAAGTGATGGCAGTTATCCATTAAACTTCCATTTATATGATATAATAAGATAAGGAATATTTCCCCAGATATTATGGATTAATATGTGAATGCTGAAGTTATTGTGGAATTAAATCAAATGATGAGAATTGATTCAGAAGTTAAGTGGTTTCATTGGTTATTCACGTGAACGGTCTTAATTTAGTCACCAGGGCGCCTACTGTCAATGCATGACATGTTGGACGGAAATAGCCGTATATTGTCACATGGGTTCAGAAATATACGACACTGGAATTACGTGACATACTAAGCCTTTCTGGTTTTTATCAACGGATATCGTGTTCTAGTATTGCCAATTCAGATTTTCAAAAAAAAACCCATATTTACTGCTGGTAATTTTTAGTGAAATTGGTAAATGGCGTTTCCATTCTACCATGACTGGAATTTCTACAAAGTGACTTGCGTCATTACATACTTCGTCGGACCGCTTTATGTGTTTTAGAGAACTCGTGTGTATACCACGAATTTATCAATTGCGAAATGATTCAAATTTCGTACCGTTCTATGGCCTGAAAATCAACGTTGGCGTCCTAGAATTTCTTAATTGCGAAATGGTGAATCTATTCATATCTTTTTTTTAATGGTTGAGTCACAAACTGTAACGTTTTGTGTTGGTTGTGCTAAATCACCGAGATTGCTACCCGGAAGAAATCTGTATTCTTATTCAAGTTCTGACAGTAAATTACTTCTCTTCTCCGGTTTTCACTGTATAGAACGTCACCATTATTATACATCAGATTCTCATAATTAGGCCTGATTTTTAATAAGTGGTCTATGCTATTTCTGACATAACATAGCAGGGGTTGGAAACCTATGGCCCTCGGGTTGGATGCGACTCGTCCGACAAAATTACATGTCCGTCAGTACTGAAACAAAAATCGTTTCATATAAAGAAATACAACTGTTTAGAAAGACATATAATGGAGAACAAAGTACCTGGGTGGAGGAGAAAGGGTAGACCAAGAAGACGATGGACTGACGACATTAAAGATAACATGAATGCGTCGTTAGAAAATGCAAGCCGCATGGCCCAAGAGCGGGGTTCAGGGAGTTCATTGCAAAGACAACGTTCTGGAGAGAATATGTCAAATGACAACATATATCTTAGACAGGAGAATAAAGAAGCAGATATATAACACAAACAAGACGACAAACACAGAACAACACACTTATATGTATCCTCGTCCGTGTGGCAACCGGGGGCCTGTAATCTTAATTCAGAATTCAAAGAATTTGGCCAAGGTCTTCTTTCCGGTCACGTCGTAGGAGGCGCCTAAGGAAAGTTGGGGGATGTGTTGGAAACCTGTGAAAAAGTTATTGCAACTGCATGTATTGCCTTGATTTCTTACATTTGTCTTCTGTCAAATGTTCTCCGTAGATGGTGGAGAGATGCAGGCCAGCGAACATTGTACATTTGTCCTAATATGACAGACCCCTAGGTAGCTGGGAATGTTAGGTGTGGAATCACTGCAGATGGTAACACCAGATCTGACGGAAGAATGATGAACTAGTTGACCCAGATGTATATTTGAACTTCTGGCAGGACATAGTTATCCTGAAAAATACCACAACGGAAAACGTCCCTTTGGGGACTAAACTTGCAACAACAAACTCTAATTTGGGGACTAAATATGAAACTATAAACTCTACTTTTGGAACTAAACATGCAACCATAAACTCTACTTTGGGAACTAAACATACAACTATAAACTCTACTTTGGGGACTACACATGCAACCATAAACTCTACTTTTGGAACTAAACATGCAACCATAAACTCTACTGTGGGAACTAAACATACAACTATAAACTCTACTTTGGGGACTACACATGCAACCATAAACTCTACTTTGGGGACTACACATGCAACCATAAACTCTACTTTGGAGACTAAACATGCAACCATAAACTCTACTTTGAGGACTAAATATGCAACCATAAACTCTACTTTGGGGACTAAACATGCAACCATAAACTCTACTTTGGGGACTAAACATGCAACCATAAACTCTACTTTGGGGACTAAACATGCAACCATATACTCTACTTAACATGACCATGTCTTTGAGACAGCAAGCCTCTGCGTCTTTGTATCACCTCGGGTACCCAACTGAAGAGGTCCTATGCTTTTGTCAGACAAGTTGTGGGCTGTGAAGAACTACCTGCTCACAGCTAAATGGAGTATTTCACTAAACATCATCACCACTTGTATCGTTTGGTGATGTCCGAAAACTTGCGAAACGTACTTTAAGACTGTTGTTCTATTGATAAATTGCTTAATTTATTTTACTCTATCTCTTGGTACATCATGACCAAGTATTTTATCTTTGCTTTATAGGATGTCGCTATATTGGTAGGAATCTTTCTAAGTCGACTCTATGTTGGTTGAATATGACCGAGTATTTTATCTTTGCTCTGTAGGATATTGCTATATTGGTAGGAATCTTTCTAAGTCGACTCTATGTTGGTTAAATGATATGACCGAGTATTTTATCTTTGCTCTGTAGGATATTGCTATATTGGTAGGAATCTTTCTAAGTCTACTCTATGTTGGTTAAATGATATGACCGAGTATTTTATCTTTGCTCTGTAGGATATTGCTATATTGGTAGGAATCTTTCTAAGTCTACTCTATGTTGGTTGAATCTTCGGTAGTAAAGTAAGAAATGTTCAAATGGGTTTTCTTCTTCACAGTCTTCACATATTGGTTAAAGTGTTAAATGTAGCGCCCAACCTTAATCGCAACAGTTTTCTGTTGACAGGAGTTTTAAGTTCTTTCTTAATTTAGAATATCCTAGACCTCATCATCATCAGGTGCCATGCCGGGTGGCGTAGGCGGTCATGGCTCTCCACACCTCTCTGTCCACAGTATTATGTATCAAAGTCGTTGTTGTTTCTTTGCCGTGCCAGGTTGTCAAACTGTCTAATATTTTCTCACGTTATCGCCCTCTATCTCTGGTGCCTTCAATCTTGCATGTTGTGATTATGTTCTCTAAACCTTCCTCTCTCATGAAGTGGCCAAAAAAAAAGAAGATTGCCTTTTTCTTATATTGTTGATTAAGGTCCGTTTCGCATTTAACTCTTTTAACACCTCTACATTAGTTTTTCTGGCAGTCCATGGTATTCTCAGCATTCTTCTGTAGAGTCACATCTCTGTTGCCTCCAATCTCCCACTTTCCAGTTTGTTTATTGTCCAAGACGCGCACCCATATGTTAGTATAGGGGTTATATAGCACTGCAGAACTCTCTTTCTCACCTCTAATGACAAGGTCATATTACACAGTATATTTTTCATTTTTCTGAATGTTGTTTTTGCCTGTCCTATTCTACATCTTATTTCTGTTGAACTTCTTCCATCTGCTGTTATAATTGTACCTAGATATTTGAATTGGTGGACCTGTTTTAATACTATATCATTCACTATGATCTTGCAAGGTGTGTTATTTTCTTTCTTTGAAATAACCATTACTTCTGTTTTCTTGATATTTAGGAAGAGGCATTTCTCTTTGCTTTCTGTGACTACTACTTTAATTAAGTTTTGAAGGTCTTCCTCACTTTTTGCAATCAGAACAGTGTCATCCGCATATCTCAAATTATTTATGTTATGTCCTCCCACTGATATTCCTGGGATATCTACTATTGCACGGAATATTTTTTCACTGTATAGAGAGAACAGGTCTGGTGAAAGCACGCATCCCTGTCTGACTCCTTGTTTTATTTGTTGAAAAGGGCCAAATTGATCCTAGACCTAGGTGGTCCTTTTAGAAGAGTATGTGAATATTACCTTATTGCACCAGTGTTCCATTGTTCTATACATTCCTTCTTATTCTTTCCTTCCTCTTTTACCCTTTGCGGGTGTCGATGAAGTTACAATGTTCTTGTTCTCGCTTTTCTTGCAGCTTCAGATAATGTTATTTTGTGTTCGTGTAATGTATCTTTGATGATGTCGATCCAGCGTACTCTAGGTTTACCCTTGGCTCTTCTTTCTGCTTCTCCTCTTTTCATATATGCTTTACAAACTAATAAATCCCACGGCATTCTTTCCAGATGACCAAACCATTGTATCTATTGGTTTTGTATATTAAGTACATTCCTTTAATAGTGTATTGTTTATTATGCTCCTGATTTCTGATCTTCGCAGTTCTCCATTCCAACACTATGTTCGTGCTTTGTTTTCTTGTCTGCTACCTCATGTTGCCGTCACAACCCAATAATGTGTTGTGATTTCCCGCTTGACACGACCACTCCTCCAGTCGACTCAGCTGTAAATGAGTACCCGACGTATGAGTTAGAGGAGGTAAAAACAGCAAGGAAGGGAACTGGCGACCCCACCTATTAGTTGCTGCGGCTTAGTACATGAAGAGTTATCTTCATCCCCGACGGCAGGTTGCTGCCATGGGACACACCTTTACTTTATTGCGGCATCATAATCTGTAATTCTACATGGGCTGTAATCCGCATTAAATTAACTCAAGTATCAATGTGATGCAAGTTTGTGGTTACACGTTATATATTTTCTATTATGTCCGGTCTCTGACTTTCATGTTTGCTATGTAGAGCTTGGATTGGTGATGATGAGTCATCAAGGATTGCTTTTGTGTGACTGTATAGTGCGAAATTAAAGCCCCTTAAAGCGGAGGCAAGCCCCTTTCAATCTCGAAACAGTGTCCATTGTGGTTATATTATAGTGTTTTGCCTTTTTATATATTTATGACCTTTTGATTTGGAGATCAGTACTTCTTCTTTCGTTCACTTGAAATGTGATCATATCTGAAGTTTTGCCTCTTCTATAAACTTGACTGTGTTGTATAACAAGTACGGAGGTCAGAAGAGTTTTGTCTCTTTTATAAACTTAACTGTGTTGTGTTATTAGTTCAGAGGTCAGTAGAGTTTTGTCTTTATCTTTTCTATAAATTTTGACTGTTTTGTGTAACTCGTACAGAGGTCAGTAGAGTTTTTCTTCCACTGTGTTGTTTTCTTGGCCCGTATGTTTGCATCATAATTTCATATTCTGAACATCCCAGAAGTAAATTCTTTTCTGTCTCTGGTGGCTGTTCATATATGCACATAGTGGTGTTGTCGATCTTGAGCTTTGTATACATGTGACTGCATGATCGGTTGCGGTCATCCAAGAATTCATAACCACATAACCATTCAGTGTTGTAGGTGTTCCACATTGAATTGTTAACAGAAAGCATTCTCCCGCCAATGTTATCGTCTGTGGTGCGAATGAGAGTGGAGAAATCGTACCCTGTCCAGTATTTGATATTGTCTGCCCATGATTTTCTTGATCCCTCAGTTTCTTCAACCCTCAGCTATACAATGCAGGATAGTTTTTGACAGGAAATCATGTCTGCATGCAAAGTGAATATACCACAAAGTTATATAATAAAATGTAAAGTATTTGTGGAGAATAATAAAGTCACATTGAGATGTATTATGTATTTGTGGAGAATAACGCCATATTGAAATATATTATGTATTTGTGGATATCAAGGCTAAATCAATATGTAGTATGTATTTGTGGAGAACGACATTATACTGAGATGTATTATGTGTTAGTGAACAACGCCATATTGAAATGTATGATTTATTTGTAGAAAACCAAAGCACATTGAGATGTATTATGTACTTATGGAGAGCAATCATGCCGTATTGACATGTAGTGTGTATGTGTGAAGGATGACACATTGATATAGTATGAATGTGTCATGGTACAACACACTGAGATGTATTATATATTGACAACATGATCATTAAAAAGTCACAGCCTACATTCAAATATGAGTATGGTGTGTATGGTAAAAAAACCCAGATCTCATGACATAAATATACAATTTATGCTACAAAAGACACATTGCTTTTCTTTTTATTCGCAAAACTATCAAGATATAATTTATATACAGTTATGTTTATATACGCCATTAGACACAACTTGAGATTAGTCAAGTTTCCTCGCACAACTCGTTGAGAAACATTACTAGCTATACCGCAGAATGTGCATCCACTACAACCTACAACAGGAACAAAGAGAAAGAAGAAATTGTAAACTAAAGATCAATAGCACAGAGAAACAGCGAACGGCCGTACGTGGTGTAAAGAATTACACTGAATAACTATAACAATTGATAGAAAGAGTATAAAGAAATAGAAAGATGATGGGTCAACGTACGAATCGATCTTTACCGTGTTGGAGCACACAGATACTAGGCCTAGGAATTTTTGCCTTTTTTTAAAACCTGGAAAGGCTGACGCCATTCAAACTACAAGCTACGCCCTAACAATGAGTAGGCACGAGATGTTCCAGTTTACATGCAGGTATTCGTGTCGCATAATGTCCAGGTTGAGTTTTACGATAAACATATTTCGATTCAGAACAGTGATTCCCAAACTGTTAAAACAGCGAACCCAGTTTGAATGAATCCTGTGAAGAAGGCTGGTATGAATACAACAATATAGGGCCTATACTCACAGTAGCAAAACTGAAATCCAATATGCAAAACTTGGAACAGGATAATAGAAGTTTTGCTAATCACTGGAAACACACATAATAACACAAACAAATTGACTTTTCGACCAAAAGGCCCTGAACACAAACACAACAAAATATGATGAGTAAAAAACGGTCCTATTAACGTTCACGTCAAATATTTAGCTCTGCTATATGAACGTGAAAGTCAATAGAGCCATTCTTACTATTACGTATTATGTTGTGATTCTATTTTGTTGTGATTGTGTTCTCGATACATGAATTTTGTAGAAACGTCGATTTATGTGTGTTAGTCTGTGTTTTTCCGGTGGTTAACAAAACTTCATTTGCCCTGTTTTAATAAGTTTCACATATGAATCCAACATGGAACGCACCTTAGAGAACCTCTATTCTTTACGTAAAACGATGTGCAAAATCACGATGACTAAGCTATGTTCGTACATTGGTATTTCTTAGATATACTTGGTTGCATTTTTTTTTATCTTATACTTATTTATTTATAAATTTACAAGCCTGAGGGTTATCAATAAATTGCACTAATGCCGATATACATTATTATTACTTACATCATATATGTATACTTGTTACATATATTGTCTATGTCTAGTGAGGATCGATTAAATACATCATTGACTTACTTGTTTGAATATTTTTGCCTATTCTTTTGAACATTCATATACACCTTTCACTGCTGTTACGAATATATTTTTATACACCTTTCACTGCTGTTACGAATATATTTTTATACACCTTTCACTGCTGTTACGATTATATTTTTATACACCTTTCACTGCTGTTACGAATATATTTTTTATACACCTTTCACTGCTGTTACGAATATATTTTTATACACCTTTCACTGCTATTACGAATATATTTTTATACACCTTTCACTGCTATTACGAATATATTTTTATACACCTTTCACTGCTGTTACGAATATATTTTTATACACCTTTCACTGCTATTACGAATATATTTTTATACACCTTTCACTGCTGTTACGAATATATTTTTGTGTGGTAATCTTAAGTACATTAATATAAAACGTTCACTACTTTAACGATTTTTTTCTATATTTATGGGGATTGTAATCAGGACCCAATTAGAAGACAGAATTGATGCCTTTGAGATGTGGGTATATAGAAGAATAGGGAGAACATCATGGAAAGAGAAGAAAACAAAAAGAGGTGCTAAAAACACTTAATATGAAAAAAGAACTACTAAGAGAAATAATGATCAAGCAAATAAAATATTTGGGACACTTTAAAAGACATGGCACCATATTGAATACCTTACTTGAGGGAAAAGTCAAAGGGAAGCGAGCAAGAGGTAGACAGAGATACAAGTGGGAGAGTAACATCACACGATGGACAGGTTACAGTCTAGCAGAGTACACCACCAAGACGAGAGACAGAGGATGGTGGAGATCCGTTGCAGCCAACCTTCGTTGCGGAGACGACACTTGATGATGATGATGTAATCAGGACCGCCTGGTAGATTTTCTCAGTTTGATGCAAGTCTTCAAAATGTCGGTAAAAAGGTTTTACTTCGAAATGCTGCCCCTTAAATGTATTTTCATTGGTGCCGCCTGATACGGTAGCCTCTCTGCATTATAGCACATCATGGCACTGATTGCAATTACATTACTTTAACGAATATCTATCTATCTATGTGGCATGCCCTTTACAGAACTAACAATCACTGCCACTCTATAAGCCTCAGGGTTCTGTGCAAGGTACCCAGCTTCTTCTAGTGCCATGTTCAGAAGGTCTTTGTGTCATGTGTCATTCGTAGTCTTGGTCCCTCTTGTTCTCGTTGCTGGAACTTTTCTCTCCACGATTAATCTTTATAAACCAGTGTTTCTCTTTATATATCCGAAATATATTTGCTTGCAGTTGTTTTTATGGATAGTTTTGAAGAGACAGTCTTCTTTTATGTTCAGGTCCTCGCGGACGTCTACATTGGTTTGTCTTTCTCTTCGTGATATTCTTATGAATTTTCTATAACATTTCATTTCAAATGCCGATATTTTTTTTTCCAGTGCAGATGTCATTGTTCATGTCTCACAAGCATATGTTGCCACTGGAAAAATATAGCTTCTTAATAGTTGTAAATTAGTTTTTCTGTTTGCCCCTTGCCATAGATTTTACTTCTGTGATGTTTTTTGTAGGGCCATTGTTAATCTCTTTCTGATTTCTGCAGAACAATCTTCAGTGGCACTGGCGGTTGACCCGAGATTTCAAATTTGCGGACATCTTCTAGTTGTTCTTTGTCAATGACTATTTTAGGTGTGAGTTCATCTCTGCTGAGAAGCATTATTTTTTTTATTTTTTCATTGCGGAACAGATAATGATCTAAGCTGTGATGATTGACTGACATAATCTATTGTCTTTTGTCTATTGTCTTTTGTCTATTGTCTTTTGTCTATTGTCTTTTGTCTATTGTCTTTTGTCTATTGTCTTTTGTCTATTGACTTTTGTCTATTGTCTTTTGTCTATTGTCTTTTGTCTATTGTCTTTCCCCAGGTGGTTTGTTATCCACTCTTACCGTTAAGCGTAGGGGTGATTGAAGCTTGAGCGTGCGTTCTAAAGCCAGATGTGTGGCCTCGGCTGTGCTATGACCGTGGTTGTTCAAGACGTCCCTGAACTTTTCTATCTATCTTCTCCGTGGTCTTTCTCTGGCTTTGTACCCTGATCTCATTTGGTTATATGCCTGCATGGGCATCTTGTCACTGGCATATCATCTACATACCTAATTCCTGGAACCTCATATCATCCGTAAAAGAGGGATTATGAACTGGATTATGAACTTATATAATAGTTATAAGAACATTTTCAGTGTACATTCTACTGAGAAAAAATGGTTCCCTTTTAATCATTGTCTGCACTACATCATGATTCTCACTACATGATGATTCTCACTACATGATTCTCACTACATCATGATTCTCACTACATCATGATTCTCACTACATGATTCTCACTACATGATTCTCACTACATGATTCTCACTACATCATGATTCTCACTACATCATGATTCTCACTACATCATGATTCTCACTACATGATTCTCACTACATCATGATTCTCACTACATCATGATTCTCACTACATGATTCTCACTACATCATGATTCTCACTACATGATTCTCACTACATGATTCTCACTACATCATGATTCTCACTACATGATTCTCACTACATAATGATTCTGACTACATCATGATTCTCACTACATCATGATTCTCACTACATGATTCTCACTACATGATTCTCACTACATCATGATTCTCACTACATCATGATTCTCACTACATCATGATTCTCACTACATCATGATTCTCACTACATCATGATTCTCACTACATCATGATTCTCACTACATGATTCTCACTACATCATGATTCTCACTACATCATGATTCTCACTACATGATTCTCACTACATCATGATTCTCACTACATCATGATTCTCACTACATCATGATTCTCACTACATCATGATTCTCACTACATCATGATTCTCACTACATCATGATTCTCACTACATAATATTCTCACTACATAATGATTCTGACTACATATATGGCATAGCGGTATTATTGCTGCGAAGCGTCAACTCTAGGAAGCACAAAGAAAAAACGTGCATCCCGAAAAGACACAGTAAAAAACACACAGATGCCAAATCCTGATCATGCGTGTCCCCAAAAATGATATGGGATTTTATGCCAGGATTTGACACTTCAGTCATCTTCGCATTCACCATAGAGATGCAACAACACAAATCTGAAGGTATTGTCCTCATCGCTTGCGCTTGACAGCTATTAATGCATTATTGTTTGCTATAGGAAATATCAACAAGGATATGTATGATTGAATGATGATTGTACAGCGTTGAGCACAAAACTACGTCTGTACGTGCAGTCATATAAGGGACGCCCTCATGGACAAGTATGAAGACATGGGACATGGACGCAGACGAATGGTATCTACGTTCTTAAACGCAGTGTATATATATATATATATATATATATATATATATATATATATATATATATATATATATATATATATATATAACAAAATAAACAACGGAAGAAGCAGCACTTTAAGAGCTTCATAGTTCATATTAAATATTACACGGATAGTCTCTCACTGCGTGTGAAATGAGATGTTTTGGAAGAGCTCTAAATGTCACCAAAAGAGAGCCAAAAGAAAGAAATAAATACATCTCGTCAAGACTACCGAGAGACAGCAAATCATGTGAGCAAATCACCTCAGGAGAATGGAACCAACGCAACCAGCCCTTCACGCGTACAACAGCAGAAGATCGGGCTGCAAGTCACGAGGAAGACCAAGAACTAGATAGGTGCAGACAATCAAGAAAAGTTAAAAAGACAAAGACTGACCATGGCCAATGCAACTCAAATGGCCAAAGCCAGACAACTTCAATTTTCCCTCAGCTTAACAAAACAAGTGGAAATGACGATAGCTACTGACAGTCGTAACGACGCAAAAAGTCATCAGTATTAAGTAATAATTACGCAGAACACAAGTTTTGACGTAGTTTTACAGCGACTAACAGATTGTCAGAATATGGTGTACAGATACGAAAACATACAAATAACAATATATAAGACATTTTAAACGTTGCACCCCGCATGGTTTGCGTCTGTGGGTCTCACCAATGGCCCACTATACAAACCACCCAGGCAACAGAAAACCTTAGTAGATGACATGCCTTTATATTGAGGTTATCTTCTTATATGAGCTTCATGGCACGTCAACTATACAATTATACGTCTCATGCTTTTATTTCGCTGTTGCAATGTATTTTATTCTTTGTTATTTTTGTATATAGAGTCACAGTGACTCAGGAAGTGACAATCCTTTGACTTGAACATTTGGTTGCTTGCCTGGAGCAATAGAGAAGTTCGGCATAACCAGTAGTCAAATGGTGGCGGGGAATGACCACAGTGAACCCTATCTTGGCTACAGTGGCTCGGAGCATTGCATTTGTTCACACTTACCTTCCTGGTGGTGTGATAGTTATTCCCTGGCTATGGCCTGGGGTGGCCCGAAAATCTACAAACTTCCCAGCAATATAGTGCCAGTACAACAAATAGTATTTACAAACGAGATCGGACGTCGCCTCGGTTATCAACGTCCGCGGCAGGTAGTGGGTGCTTTCTGGCCGAGAAATTAACTACTGGAGCATATCCATAACAACACAAACACCGACATGCACAATACAAAATACAACAACAACACCTACACAAGCACCAAATCATTAAACTCAGAAAACCTTGGAGGGAGAACCAGCAGAGCCAAGCTTATCATAAACCAAAGTTCGCTTAAGATCATACAGTTGAACATGTGTTGTATAAGAAACAAAAAACTAGAACTTGCTAATTTACTAAACACAAGATACATGTAGCCCTCTTTCATGAGACTATACACAAAGACATTGACCCATATCTGTTAGGATATGTCAGCTATGCCTGAAAGTGTACCAACTGCCGTGGCATAATTACTTATATCAGGAATGACATCCAGGGACATGTCACCCAGCTAACAGCCCATCCCAGAGACATGCAAAAGGTGACCATCTGGCCTACTGGAGGAAAATACACAATCTACAACAAATACAGCCCACCTCAGAAAACATGTAATTTACCAGAAATTCATACAACACAATTTCGCAAAACAATATTTGCTGGTGACTTTAATATCCACTCACCCCATTGGAGTTACCAGAACCACAATAAGACATGAAGATATATAAAGGAGATTTGTGAAACAACAAACCTGTCAGTCTTTCAAGATGCAAAGTATGTACCAACACTTTTGCACAGGCGCCATCTATCTCTCAGTCGACCTGACTTGACTATCTGTTCATCTGATATACTAGACTCCTGCTCTCTAGAAATGCTTGATGACATCGGAAGTGACTATAGACCAATCCTTACCACCATAACTACACCCAACAAAGCATATTTCAAACAGAAACTCGCTGGACTCTTGACAAGGCAGATTGGAAACTATTCCAAAAAACATCTGACTTCCTGCTATGTAATTTCAATAGCAATGACATAGAAACATTTACTGCTGAAGTGACAAAAGCTATCCTCAATTCAGCATCACAAAGCATACCAAAGGGCAGTAGGAAATCTTGCAAACCATTCTACAATAAAGAAATGCAAGCTGGAATCCTTGAGGGGAAAAAAGCAAGAGAAGTCATTGAGATCTACCTCCACAAGAAGCAAAAATCCTGTACAATAAAACATGTGCTAAAGTAAAACTGATAGTGAAAAAGGCCAAACATGATAAATGGGCAAAAACATTTGCTAATTTTGATCTAAGGAAAAATGACAGAAAGGCTTGGGCTCTGATCAGCAATTTTTTTGGGAAAAGAAGAAGAACAAACGATAAACCTGTGATAGATGGAAACATAACAATCACCACAGATCAGAAAAAGGCAGAACACTTTAACCACGTTTTTGCCAGTGTGAACAGAGTAGGGAAGCTGACCGAGGCTGACAAAAAGAGTCTGTACCTAATGACGCAGCAAGAAAAGGTCCACATTTCAAGCTCATCCATATTTGAAGCATGAACTCCAACAAAGGCTGAAGAATCTAAAGTTAAGAAAGTCTCCTGGACCAGATACAATTTATAATGAAATGTTAACACACATGAGCACATCACGGAAAGAAGCACTACTTAAACTAATAAATATGACCTGGAGAAATGGAAAACTGCCTACACACTAGAGAAATTCTCACATCTTTCCCATCCTGAAAAGTAACAAATCTTCAGATGAACCCAAAAGTTACCCCCCCCCTCCATATCCGTAACATCATGTCTGGGAAATTGGCAGAAAGAATGGTTAACGTACCACTTTACTGGTTCCTCGAGAGCTCAAACATCCTCTGCCATGAAGGCTTCAGAAAAGGTAGTTGCACAGAAAACCAACTATTTAGGTTGACATAGAAAATCCACATGGGTTCCAGGAAAACAAACAAACTGTAGCCATCTTCTTTGACTTACAACAGGCTTATGATCGAGTATGGAGAAAGGATCCCTTGATGAAGATGAGTGAGGTGGGAATTAGTGGACAGCTATATAACTGGATAAAATACTTCCTCATTGACAGAACAATCCAGACAAAGATAAATGATGCAATCTCATCTAAAGAAGTTCTAGAGGAAGGCTTACCACAGAAGGCTTTGAGCTGCACCCTCTTTCTCATTTACAATAATGATCTTGCCAAACATATCAAAGCTGAAAAAGCCCGCTATACTAATGGCCTAACAATATGGCAGAGCCATGAGAATGGTGAAGACTACATTAGTACAGTTAAACATAGAAGCTGACAGTAAACTGTGAGAAAACTGTCTATACCATCTTTACCAAAAGTCATAAAGTAGCCAAAGAAAATATCAGTCTATGGTTGGACATACAGAAATTGCCAAGAGAAGAACATCCCACATATCTTGGAATCACGCTTGATCGGCAGCTCACCCTCAAGAAGCATTTGGAAAATATCAATAATAAAGCACATACACAATTACAACTATTGAAAACACTCACTGTCACATCTTGGGGATCAGACAAGGATACCCTTAGAGGATTATATCTTGGTTACATACGTTCTGCTTTAGAATACAACAGTGCACTCCTCACAGCATGTTCCAAGACAAATGTAGAATCTCTAGACAGCGTGCAAAACAATGCCCTACGCCAGGGGTGGGCAAACTACGGCCAGCGGGCCGCATGTGGCCTGCCATTGGATATTTTGCGGCTCTCAAACACATTTTTAAATAAACGAATGATCGTTACTGTAAATCTGTTTTAAAAATTAAGCATGTTTTTGGCCCAGTTTTCAGTGTCATAAACCTCATCAGATCAAGAGGACTCAATCACAGGCAGTTAAGAGCATTACTAGATGATCTAGAAACTGAACATTCTGATGTCCTGTACCACAGTACAGTTCGATGGTTGAGTCTCGGAAAGGTTTTAAGGAGAGTATGGAATCTTAAAGAATAAATAGTAATGTTTCTAGAGATGAAGGGCATAGAATGTGGACATGAAATGTATGTTCATGTAAAATCATTTCAAGCCAGACTCTCACTGTTTTCCAGACAAGCAAGTTAAAACATGTTTTGTCACTTCCCTTTGCTGAAACAAGAAACTATTTCTGATGAAATGAGTAAAATATTCAAAGCTCTGTTAGATGTATTGGTTGAAGAATTTGGAAGAAGATACCAAGATTTCAAGAACTTGGAGCAGCACTTCAATGTTATCCGTTCTCCTCTCAGTGCAGAAGCTGATAAAGTCCCAGAGCACATACAGTTAGAGTTGTTTGAATTACAAGCCAATCATTACCTGAAGGAAAAAAATAAGTCTGAATGTTTGTTGGATTTCTATGGTTCTTTGCCTGAACAATCATTCCCAAACTTAAACACGTTGCGGCTAAATTTGTGTCATTATTTGGAGCTACATATATTTGTGAACAGGCATTTTCTTGCTTAAAAAATCAACAAATCTAAGAACATGTCTTTATTATCAGATTGCAACTTAAATGCAGTCATGCACATTTCTACAAGTAAACTTGTTCCAGATTTCATAGGAAGTATAACATCTTACAAGCAATTACATACATCTCATTAGAAATTAATAATATCAACAGAGTTGGAACTGTTGTGACTGTATGTGTATGGCGTTTTTTTAAATCTTCATTAAAACTATTGATATGAACCCATGTTGTAACTGTATGCAACATAATATTTTTCAACTATTGTTAAAATATTTGCAAAACCTTTTATCCATATTCTAAAATATACTGTTATAGTGTAAGTCTGTTAGAAATGTAATTTATTTCAGAAGTTATCTACATTATGTAAAACTACCTTTCTTTACAATAAAAATATTTAATTGATTACTTACCGAGAATTTTAAACAAAAATATACATAATATTATATGTGGCCCTCCAATAGCTTTACAGTTTTCAATGTGGCCCTCTACACAAAAAGTTTACCCACCCCTGCCCTACGCTTTATTAGTGGAGCTATGAGATCTACACCAACAGCTGCATGTGAAGTACATACAAATGTAGAAACTCTTGAGTTACGGAGAGATATGGCTGCAATGGTGGCTTATGAAAGAAGCAAAAGAATGAACAAAGACCACCCAAATAAACAACTTGTAGAAAACTGGCAACCAAACCACAGATTAAAACAAAAGTCAGTCCTTAGCCATGTCAATGAAATAAAAGACAGATATCGTCTCCCAGACAAGAGACATGAACTGCAAAGAGTAAAAATATTTTTACCACCACACGCAAGTTTTAAATTGCCGGAAATCAAGACACAATTAAGAGATAATGCAACGAAAAGTTCCGACCCAGTAAGTCTTATAAAAGCAATACAGAAAACAATA
The DNA here is from genome assembly GCA_034231615.1 of Meghimatium bilineatum. Lineage (NCBI taxonomy): Eukaryota > Metazoa > Mollusca > Gastropoda > Stylommatophora > Philomycidae > Meghimatium > Meghimatium bilineatum. The sequence goes on along the minus strand of CM067313.1, from coordinate 27,341,123 downwards.
GACACCTATCCAGAACAATGGATTCATGTCTATACTGATGGGTCTACTTTCAAAGCCACCATCAAACCAGGTTATGGTGTATATATAGAATATCCAGAAAAACATCCCGTGGGGAGATATGTTATAACTATGAAGCTGAAATAACTGTACTAGAAGTTGCCTTGTACCACCTGAAAACCATATTTGATGCCTTCCCATGAAAAGTCCAAAACATTGTTATTTTTACAGATTCTATTTCCGCTCTTCAAGCACTGGAATGTGATAGACATTGTAAACCTGAGCTATTTGAAATATATCACCAGGCCAAACAGTTGCTTACATCTTATGAAGTCAGCATTGTTATGCAGTGGATTCCTGACCACTCAAACACACCTGGAAAGGACAATGCAGACAGACTAGCAAAGATGGGAGCACAAGATGAACAGCTATTTATACAAACAACCATGCACACGGTTAAAATGATGTTGAAATATGTGAACAAAGAACATTGGATGAACAGATGAGCCATGGGAAACACTTGGAGGGAAATCTATAATTATATGACCAGCCCAAAGACACAATCAACCTCATGGGAAGAAAATACAAGAATATAATCTTCAGACTGTACACACAACATGTACAGCTTAACAATTACCTGAACAGAATACAACCACAACACACTCCAGGGTCCCGGCTGTGCACTCATCCCTATGAAACTGTTGACCTCTACCTTTTTGAATGCTCAGCGCTGGATGACACCAGGAAAATGCTTCTCCCCCCAGGGCCAGATAAATGGAACACATTATATGGAATAAAACAACAACTCACAAACACATGCATATATCACACAATGGCATTGGGTCAAAGGGCATGAGCCCATGGACCGCTGGATTAGCAACCAACCAACCAAACGTTGAAACCTTAAGGTCTTTCTCAAGAAAATATAAAACAGACAGTGAACAAACAATAAAAACAGTAAAAACAATATCACAGGCAGACATTGACAAGTACGACGTCCAAGGTGACAATAACATATGTGTACACAAGTATTGTTATGGAGGCGGGTTGTATTTTTTTAAAGCAAAATAAGAACGCAACTAAAAATGGAAACAACATGGACAGCAATAAAACGAGGACCCAAACCACCCAAAATTTAAATAAATGAATGATCGAAATTAAGGCACAAAGTCTTAAGCGAAATACACTGAAATATAAACCGATTTTCAAAGGCGTACCTAGCTCAATCATCAATGGTGCAGGATTTGAGGGCGGTGACCTGGATATCAATGTTGCTATGTACTTTAAAATGAAAGCTATTTATCGGTGTCTCTTCATAGGGCACCTTTGCGAGATCTATGGAGGCCCTTTCCATTTCATAGATACATTTATGATAGTGTAGACATTACTGACATGCATGCGACAGAATTGTCTTGTTTCATCAACTTTATCAACAATCACTGCTATTCAACTCACATCTAATATCTCTACTACTTCTGTACACTCTCTGCACATAATTGTCACTATTCATCCCTCTTATCTCAGCATATCTGTTTAGTACAAACATACTTATACACGTGGCTTTTTTGCTTTGCAATTCTTCTCATCCTCCAGCTTGTCGAAACTCTCTGCCATTCTCACAGCTTCTTCACCTTTGTCGCTTATGTAGTGATGATGACGATATTCTTGATGTAGTGATGATGACGATATTCTTGATGTAGTGATGATGACGATATTCTTGATGTAGTGATGATGACGATATTCTTGATGTAGTGATGATGACGATATTCTTGATATAGTGATGATGACGATACTCTTGATAAATCCTCTGATTCATCCTCTGATGATTGATTTCTATTGTAGAAGCTCGTTCCCCAACATTGTCATTTCATCGGCTTGGCTTATTTCATCGTCCGTAAGTTATCTCGACTTGATACCTTGACTAATACTAAATGTACTTTCTCCTCATCTGACAGAGTTAAACTTGTCCTCACTTTTCATCCCCATAACTCTACTGTCTGTCGAATATTGTTCAAGCATTAATCCCTTCTCTAGTCTGATCCTCAAACTCTTGCCATTTTTTAGAACTTCCCTCTGGTTGCTTATAAGCGTGACAAAAATCGTAATGACATTTTGGTGCAGTAACCTTACATAGGTCTTATTTTTCTAACAATTGTGGCAAGGTTCGTTTTAAACGCAGTCGTTGCTATACATGTCCCTATGGAGTTCAGATCCGCTCTGTTTCATTTCCTATGACCACGTTCACTGTCTATGGGGTCTTTACATGAGAATCTCGCAACGAAATTTACGTTATCATATGTAAACGCAGTGATAAGAAGTATATAGGTGAAACTTGCTTGAGATTGAGTGATCGTTTCTGTCGGCATCCTCGCGCCATTAAATACGAATACCTACTCCTGTCGCCATACATTTTAATGACGATGGTCATCGTGGTGCCCTTGACATACAGGCCAATGCCCTTAGATCCTACACTACTAACGATAGAGTTAGGTACATCCTTGAAAAGTTGTTTATATTTCATTTTGGTACCATTAAGTCTGTGTGCCTTATTTCCGATAATTCATTTGTTTAAATTTAGGGTGGTTTGGTCCTCGTTTTATTGCTGCCCATGTTGTTTCCATTTTAAAAAAAATTAAAATTCTTTCATTTTCCTTTTCCTTTTTTAAAAACCCTTCTCCTTGACAATACTTGTGTGTACACGTATATCATTGTCACTTTGGACTTCGTACTGTTTAATGTCTGCCATCTAGTGTAACCTATTATAATACCAATATATTTACTGTTTTTAATGTTTGTTCAATGTTTATTTTGTATTTCCTTGAGAAAGACCTTACGGTTGAAGCGATGAAAATGTCTTGTATATTATTATTTGTGTGTTCTGGTATATTCCCCATATGACTATCAGTCTATTAGTCATCATAAAACTACGACAAATACCTATTACCGTTTGTTACTATCAAGTAGAGATGTATGTGACATATAACCGATTAACATATAATACATTACAAATACAATTATTCATATGTAGACATATTGACAAAAACGCATTGGCAAATTCGACATTTTGGTGTGTATGACTACAAAGAAACAAATACAAGAAAATAGTTAGACAATAAATAGACGAATCAATATGGGAAAATTATATCACCCGGATATTAGATTATCGTTTGTTATCCAAGTGACATTACAGAAATATGAAATATAGGCTAACATACGCATGCGTCGTTACATAAGCTTAATAACTTTCACTTGGTTCTGTCTGAGAAACATAAATGAACATCACGTGACAAGACATAATCCCGGATAGCGACATTTTCCGCTAAGGTTGATACCTCTAAAATAGAAAGTAGTCAGTTGCTGTCTCACACTCACGAGGCAGATTATGCAGTTCGAATGTCAAAAATAGCATTTTTAGGTGATATGACGCACAAGAATAATCGTTAAAATAGTGGCCATAAATCGCTCTATACGAAAGTCTTTCTCATTAACCCTTTACAGATGGAATACGTCTAAGAGAGACATAACTACTTGGCTAACATCTCGTCATAAAAACACTGTGATGTACTAAGAATTTAGAAAAACAACAACAGCATAATAAGAGGACTTATTAAGTACACATCGAATCATAAGTTAAGTTCGTAATCATGGATGTGCTCCTCAAACTGAATGAACTGGTATATCATTTTTTTGGGGTCACTATTGAAGGGAAAACAAAAACATAGTTTCTACTTTCATTGGCTGAGAGGTACAGGACACATCTTTGTACATCCAAGGTATCAGGTTTATTTCCTCTGCAGGCAGTTGTACATCCGGATTGTTCATTAAAAAATTGCACTCCATTATATCAAATCTGTAATCACCAACAATAGTGAAGCTTGTAGTTCGACCACGACGTCTGAAGTGTAACAACACCTTATTTTCAATGAAGATGTTCTTGTTGATCAGGAAGAGCATCTACTTTGTTTCTCACACGGGCACAAATGTTTTCAAAGTATGTAGTATTCTCTCTATTTCCGCTATACATTTCCAACTATCACATCTGTACAAAGGAAGAGGGATTATTATTATTATTATTATTATTATTCCGCCGAAGACGGATGTGTCGGGCCACTGGCGCAAATAAAGCGGCGACACAACGCATTTCCATTCTCTGGACTACATCCTGCTGGAAATCTAGTAGGACTATAGTCCTGCTGTAAGGGAGATCCAGCGGCAGTTTGAGAATGAACGAAGATTATTATTATTATTATTATTATTATTATTATTATTATTATTATTATTATTATTATATGTTGATCTTCATTGTTGTATTTATTCTACTTTTTCACATGTTATTTAATCTAGACATTGCAGCAGAGACTATTTCAAGTCTAGTCTATCGCTTCTCATATATTATATCAAATATTTCAAGTTATTAAATCGTTAATATGCTAATGTCATGATGCTAATATTGAGTTTTTAATTAAAAGCGATTATTCAATATTGCAAAAGTCCACCAGATGTTTTCCATCACGCTAAATCCTTCATATGTAGTTTTCTATCACCCTATATCCTTCTAATCCCATAGCTCTGTAGTTGTGTCTCGTTATTTTTAATTCAACGTTTACATTTACTTCACCAGTGATAATAACACTGCGCAACACATAAAAAATTACAGACATGAAAATAATCATTTCCTACTGAAAATGTGGTGAGAAAAACGAATATCACATTAAAAATTCTCAGTTTGCTCTCATTGTTGTGATATTCCTTGTTTATTGTGTCGAAAAAAGTGGAAAATTTTTCTGACGAAAAATTTATTAAGCGACGAATGCATGTTGACAACGTGCGACTTCTCTCAATGGCCGCTATATTGTTTAAATCGTATGTTGATGTAAAAAACAAACCACATATTTCAACATGTGTATATAATTAATATTTTCAAGTAGTATATATATATATTTTATTTTCCAGTGCTATAAATGTCTGAATTTGTATAAAGATTGGATTCCATAATGTCACGAAAGTGCGTTAATAGTGCTAACAATTTTTGCTATGTTTGTGGCGAGGGGACGTTGTCGTCTCAAAAACGGAAAATTACACCTTTAATTAAAACTGCATATCATCTTTACTTCGGCTGTAAGATAGGTGATCAAGACAAACCCTGGGCACCTCACATTTGCTGTATTACATGTACTGTGAAACTCTGTGGTTGGCTGAATGGCAAAGTGCGGTCAATGCCTTTCGCGATTCCTATGATATGGAGAGAGCCGAGAAATCATGTAAGTGACTGCTATTTTTGTATGGTGCCTCCTCTCCAACACGGAATATCTAAAAAGAAGAAGTGGACTTTGAATTACCCCAATATTCCATCAGCTATACGGCCAGTACCACATGGAAAAGATCTGCCTGTTCCTACCTCACCCAACCAGAAAGTTATAGAGATTGATGCAGATTGTGGTCAAGAAATACAACCTGAGTTTGAACAGGAAAGGTTCTGTTGATATTCTACATAGAATTTCTCAAAATGAACTAAGTGACTTAATTCGAGATCTTGACTTATCTAAAACAAAAGCTGAACTTCTTGCATCAAGACTTCAGCAGTGGAATCTCCTGGATAAAAATGTTAAGGTGTCTATGTACAGAGAACGTCAGAAATCTCTAACTCCATTTTTCACAATGAATAATAGCATTGTTGCTTGCCATGATGTTCATGGGCTTATGGAAGCTTTGAATAATAGAGCACATACAACAAGAGTGGAGGTTATTCATTGACTCATCAAAGTTAAGTTTGAAAGCAGTTTTGCTACACAATGGCAATTCATTACCTTCTATCCCTATAGGCCATGATGTCCACATGAAGGAGACTTATGAAAATATGAAATTACTTCTTAAAGCAATAAAATATGATGATCATCAGTGGCAGATTTGTGCAGACTTGAAAGTTATTGCAATTTTACTTGGCATGCAATTAGGTTACACAAAATATTGTTGCTTTCTGTGTGAATGGGACAGTCGACAGAGAACTTCTCATTATATTAGGAAAACGTGGCCTGATAGGAAGGATATGGAGCCTGGTGAAAAGAATGTACAGCAAATTTCTTTGGTTGATAGAAATAAAATAATTCTACCTCCTCTTCATATTAAATTGGGGCTAATGAAGAACTTTATCAAGGGCATGAATAGGGAGGGAGAGGCATTTAAGTACGTGAGGAAAAAATTTCATTACTTAGTGATGGTAAAATAAAGGAAGGATTATTTGTAGGCCCACAGATAAGGGAACTGTTGAAAGATGAGCATTTTGATGCCATTATTCATGGGAATGAGAAAGGTACATGGCAATCTTTCAAATGTGTTGTACAAAATTTCCTGGGCAATCATAGAAGTGAGAACTATCCTGTTGCTATTAATGAACTTCTGACAGCATATCAACAATTAGGTTGCAACATGTCACTTGAGATCCACTTCCTGGATTCTCATCTTGATTTCTTCCCTCCAAATTGTGGTGCAGTAAGTGATGAACATGGGGAGCGTTTCCACCAAGACATTGCATTGATGGAAAAAAGGTACCAGGGTAAGTGGAATACATCCATGCTTGCTGACTACTGCTGGAATGTCACAAAAGAAGCTCCAGAAGTGGTATACTCAACCCATTTTCAGTAGGAATTGACTAATTTTATACTTGTAAAAAAACAAAACTTTTTTTGTTGCGCAGTGATTACAAAATTGCATAATGATTTGTCTATTTTCGCCTGACTGTTGTCATAGTATAATCTTTCACTAGATCTTCACTAAAGTATGTTAGCACATATCCTCACTAAAGTTTGTTAGCACTATATTTTGTTAACACATATTACACTAAAGTTTGTTAGAACATATCCTCACTAAAGTTTGTTAGCACTATAGGTTGTTAACACATATCCTCACTAAAGTTTGTTAGCACTATATTTTGTTAACACATATTCTCACTAAAGTTTGTTAGAACATATCCTCACTAAAGTTTGTTAGCACTATATTGTGTTAACACATATTCTCACTAAAGTTTGTTAGCACTATAGTTTGTTAACACATATCCTCACTTAAGTTTGTTAGAACATATCCTCACTATAGTTTGTTAACAAATATCCTCACTAAAGTTTGTTAGCACATATCCTCACTAAAGTTTATTAGCACATATCCTCACTAAAGTTTGTTAGTGCATATAAATTGATATTGTCACTTCTTCCTCTGTTTCTGCGCTGGTTCTCAAGCTCCAAACTCCTGCTGCCTAGCAGATTGTAGCCAGCAATGGGATGTGGTGTGTGTATGTGGGGGGGGGGGGAAGAGTTGACCCGTTTTTGCCAGTACTAAAAATTTCCCCCCAAAAAAACTCACAGTCCTCTTCCCCTTTTCTACGGGCTTGCGCCAGGAGAACGGTATGCCCTGTATTATTGTTTAAAACTCGGCAATATTAGCTACGGCTTCGGCCTGAAATTCGGCTTCATGTTTTATTCACGTTGCCTTGTGTGGGTATTCTACACCTACATAGTTGTTTCTTACGATATGAATGTATTCTGTAATTCATACTCACTTATTTATGATAACTTATTTCCACACTCATCCGCATCGCTGAGGATAGAATTCGCTGGAGGACTTTGTGTGCTGAGGCATCCAATGTGGTACCCCTACGACCGTGAAGGGTTACGGGTTTATTGATTGATTGATTGATTTATGATAAATACTCGTAACAACAAGATTTTAAGCTTGTTTAAAAGTCAGGTATTTTGAGAACCATTGAAAGCCCATCTCTAGAACATCTGGTACAGTGAAACATTAGTAAAACAAACATTATACCAATCACTCGACCAAGCAGTTACCAAGTTCTTGGATGTTGATATTCAATGCCATTTATAAGCGTGAAAATATTGATCTTAAATAGCCAGGATACACTTTTTTCTAACGTTGCATGATATCAAAGTATTCAAAGTACTTGTACAGATAATGTTTTGTTTCTGCTGTAAAACAAATTAGACAAACGTTTTGTGCAGAGGGCCGCATTGAGAATTGTAAAGCTATTGGAGAGCCGCATATAATATTATGTATATTTGGATATATATATATATATATTATATATATATATATATATATATATATATATATATATATATATATATATATTATATATATATATATATATATAATATATATATATATATATATATATTTAAATGTCAAATTGGGGAAAATATTGTATATATAATATATAAGAAAGTCGAATTAAAATTCAATGGATTTCTGTGTTATATTAATGGGAAAAAATCATTTTTGACGATCGTCCGTTTATTTAAAAATGTGTTTGAGGGCTGCAAAATATCCAATGGCGGGCTACATGCGGCCCCCGGGCCGTAGTTTTCCCACCCTGAGTTAGAAGATTATTTACTGCAGCATGTTTGTAATCTGAGAGATGTTGGAAATTGAACTGCCACTTTCAGGACACATTGGAGCGAACTGCTAGAGCGCCTGTGTGATAACCAGGAAGTAACGGGTTCAACTGGATTTAATGTTGTCACAATAAAAATGTCGTCATAAACATGCAGTGGCAACTACTAAGGCAACGCAAACTTTATTTCCCCCTACCTATAATAATGCCTCCATGCACTTCTTAAGCAGAAAAGATGCAGTATACGACAGTTTTCAGAACAATACATGTCCAGCTAAGGATAGTAAGTATCACTTATTTAGGTAGTAACTTTGTAATGTGTCGGCTTTCATGGCAGGTGAGTCGACAAGTGAATCTCATAATCTCAAGTCGAACTTCGATGTGCAGAAAACAATGTGTTATATACTATGGCAATGTGACTGAGGTATGAATATTGCTAAAAAGTCAACAATAGCTAAAAATCAATATCATATACCAACCAATACATGATACTTTTAAATTTGTATTTCATTTTGAATTTCGAGCACCGTCCTATCACAGTTGTTCTCAACCTTTTTCGGCCATTCACCATATGAGGAGCTGTCATATGCGGCAGTGACATTCCCCTCATTCACTATATGAGGAGCTGGACATATGAGGCATTGTCATTGCCCTCATTCACCATATGAGGAGCTGTGATATAATTGTCACTTCCCCTCAAATGTCTCATTCCATGAGAATTTGTCATTTGTTCATTCACCGTATGAGATATTGTTGTTCCCTACATTCATCCAATGAGACATTGTCATTTTCTCATTCCTCGTACGAGGCATCATTCCTCATATGCACCCTATGAGACATTGTTATTTTCTCTGTTCTTCATATGAAAATTTGTCATTTGTTCATTCATCATAAGAGAAATTGGCATTTCTCATATTCATTTTCCAAGAATTTGACATTTGTCCATTCACAATATGAGAAATTTTCATTCCCCACATTCACCCTATGAGAATTTGTCATTTGTTCATTCATCATATGAGTGATTGGCAATTCCCCAGTTCATTATGTGAGACATTGTCATTCTCCACAATTACCCTATGAGAAAAAGCAACAACCATTGCTTACCAAGGGCAGAAGATGTGAGTCATAGCAACAACAATCACTTACCAAGGGGCAGAAGTTGTGAGTCACAGCAAAAACCATTGCTTACCAAGGGCAGAAGATGTGAATCACAGCAACAACCATCGCTTACCAAGGGCAGAAGATGTGAGTCACAGAAACGACCATCGCTTACCAAGGGGCAGAAGATGTGAGTCACAGAAACGACCATCGCTTACCAAGGGGCAGAAGATGTGAGTCACATCAACAACCATCGCTTACCAAGGGGCAGAAGGTGTGAGTCACATCAGCAATCTTTGTTTACCAAGGGGCAGAAGATATGACCTTCATCTCAACACCTATTACTTACCCCTTATTTCAAATACTACGTTTATTTCTTCTACTATTATCGAATGACGTCTCCTTTCAACCAAATGGTTATACCAGGGCGTTAGACTAAACAAAAACATGGATTGTTCCGAGAACTCCAATATCTGACATAATTCTATGTAGGAATATTGCGCTGCGTAGTTCACGTCTGCACACAATAGTGTTCAATTCTATTGTTCTTTATCAGGCTTTACTCAAACCCGCGACTGTTTATTTCCCTTGATGGTTTCGCCATTAAGGTTCCAGTCTGCCAGCTCTATTCTGTGCATGTTTTTTTAACGTTTGTTCACAGATGTGCAGTTATCCTTTGTCACGTTGTTTCAATCTCTTTTCTAAAAAAAATTATCGTTGAGACCTATTTTAATCATAATTTATAATTAGTGTCAATAAAGGAGATCCTTAAAGACAATAGATGTTTCCATAAAAACAGGAGAGATATAACATGAAAATGCACGTATCTAAACAGAAGAAAAGAGGGTTTAAAAGAGGGAAAAAAGTTTACTTGGACACCACACTAGATATGGAATTGCAATGGATGCCTCACATTGAGAGAACAGAGGCAAAAGCAAGAAAGAAACTTGCCATCCTGAGCAAACTGGCAATAACAAGCTGGGGTTGGGGCGGAGGGAGGATGAATCAACATTAAAAGTTATATACAAGTATAATTATACCAGTAAGTAAAAAATAAAGTAACCCATATCATTTATTAATGCCGTAGGGATGTGAGATGTTAGCGATCTCACATTTCAGAGGCTCTGCAAATGAGGGTGGTAGCCATCGCCTCTCCATCGTAGTGTTTACCTCCCGGATTAATCCGGTACCAATTTAAGGCTGGGTCGACCTGGGAGCCGTGCAACCCGAAAAACATTTCCGCCTCAACTGGGGAATGAACCCAGGGCTACTCATATGCGAAGCCAGTGCGCCAGCCACTGCGCTACGCGGCTCCCAAATTATACCAGTACTAAAATACGAATCAAAAACAAGCTCTAGACAAGGTACACAATCTAGCATTTCGACTTATCACAGGAGCCAGGAAGAGCTCTCCCATAAATATAATGGAAAAAAATATTACAGGCACCACCCCGGCACTACAGGCACATGCTGGCGAGACATTAAGACCAATATCTAAGCAGACAAGTACAACAGCATGCCAGCACACTTAATGCAGACCAGATTTGGTGACCTATCCAGGTGGGGATGCCGAAGAGAAGCAATCTTATTCAGCGATCCAAAAACTTAACTGAGAATGCAGGGAAGAACAATCAGAAATAAAAAAGAAATAACACCAACATACATTTTTTCCAGTTTCGTGGAATCAATCCCAAAATCTCATTATCAGAACTATAGTGCGTTCATAAATAGTTGCCCATCAATATTGACTATTTTCTCCGTAATTACTGTGATCCCTAATAAACTTCATATTTTGCATGAGTGCATCATTCATAACCACGTTACAGATTTATGATTCTTTATTATCTAGATTGAACGGATTTATCGCAGCAGTCGCTACGAATGTAATTGTTAAGATCTTTTTTTTTTCTATTGCAAGTCCTAAAAGTAGACGGGTCTACTATACCAATTACCATACTTTTTGTGAATGAGTCTTATTTGTTTATTGTTGTTTTTTCCTATCCAATTATTCATTGACTGTTATGCAAATTGTGAATGTGCTAGCCAATTAAAAGCACGATGAAATACAAAAACATCATCATTGATTGCATAGTATTCCTGTAAAATGTATAGTGCGCATCTTCTCGTGTTTTGGTATTGTTTTAGCAAGACAAGATGCTTATGAAAGGCATACCATACACGATTTAGCACAATTTTAGAACAGAAGTTAACATTTTAATTTGTACATAATTAACTAAGAGTTTTTTAAATAGAGATTTCATAGTTGAATATCTGAAAATAATAGTAAATCGTCGTTTCTCTCATAGGTGAATCTAAAATTCAACGTGTTTATATTGTGATATCTTCAACATATCGTGTTTTTGTAAATAATTACAGCGTATCATAATGCAGCATTTACAAATAAAAGTAGCGGTAAAAACAAACAGAAATAGGAAAGACATATAACATCTGAGGCAGACCATGTAAAAGATAGATCACAGAAATCAATGACGTCACCGGAACAAGGTCTCACAATTCTCATTCCATGTACAGTCTCTACAGTCACTGACACGATCCCTAAAAGTGTCATCCAGAATCACCACAAGTGCAGCGGTATGTCTGTTTTAAGGATGCATCAAGAGGAGGTACTTTTAGAATCTTGGTTATTTCCTATTTCGTCGAATAAGACGAAAGCAATGTTTAAACACATTGCACAACTTCAGCCAGACGATGTGATATTGTTTTAAAAAGTTGTCATTAGACGCTGAGAAGAAAAGTTGTATAGTCCGGACGTTAAGATGCTGCTAAGAAAGGTTGTACCGGCCAGACGTTGAGATGTTGCTAAGGGAGGTTGTATCGGCCAGACGTTGAGATGTTGCTAAGATGTTGCTAAGAAAGCTTTTATTCGTATATACGCAATATTCTTCAAGGCTAGCTGTATAATGCCGTTGATTTTTTTAAACACAAGTCGCAATCTCATAAAGTATTCGTTACTTAACTTCTCCTGTCATAGTTCTATTAAAACTTTCTCTCGATCAAACTCTCTATCCCAGTCCATGTTTTTTTCAAATCCTTGATTGAAAAATTCGATTTTGCGAAGTTTTGTTTCCACATTTTTACTATATAACCGGTATATGACAATCTTTTTTTTACTGATAGTGATGAAACTATTGGTTGTATGCATATTTCTCTTATTTCTGTATTAATAATGTATCGATTCGATGGCATACAATATATATATATATATATATATTCATACATAGAGAGAGATAGAGAATTAGAGAAAAAGAGAAGGACAAAGAAAGAATGATGAAAGTTTGTAAAGTTGTGACATGAAGGCTATTTTACATTATGTACACAGCTCCTACAAAGTTGATCGTACCGGTATATCAATGCCCGTGTCGATGATCAGATATACAGAAAGAACAAAGATGCAAATGTTCCAGTGTGTCACCCATGACAGCCCCCATTAGGTGGTGAATTGATATTTAAACAGTGTTAGAAAATCAGTCTATGTACTGTAATTTGATATGTAATGCCAAGAATGTTCAAATCGATTTCTGCTTGACTGTCACGTGATGGCGGAGTGTTTGCTGTAGCGTGTGAGTGCCACTGATAAATATGTGCTTTGCTCTTGTCGTACTTTGTACTTTGTCCGCAGTATTAGCTTTGACCTAAATAAAAGATGATGTAGCGTAACGGCAACACGGACATGTGTTTTCACTAGTGTAAGGACCGTATGCGAAAAGTTTGAAGGTCTTACAAATCTACAACCGTGCAACAGTAAATTATTTGCAGATGATATGCCCCTATAGTTCGAAACATCGATTTGTATGTTACCAGTGATTAGCAAAACAGTATAACAGTGTTCCAAGTTTCCTGTATATAGTTTTCTTTTGTAGAATCTCCACATTAATTCAACTCTTTAGTTATGTTTTACCACTTCTGAATACGCGGCTTCTTCTCAAAGCATTGCACAGCGCTAAGTCATTGCAATTGCACACCGATGAGAACCATTGCAAATCGTTGATAGTCAATACACATCGCTGATAGTCATTGTACACCTCTTAAAGTCTTTGCACACCGCTGAGAGTCATTGCACGTCGCAATAATCACTGCACGCCGCTGAGAATCATTGCACACCGTTGAATCATTGCACACTGCTTAGAGGACTTGTACACCACTAAGAGCCATTGCACATCTCTAAGAGTCATTCCAGACCGCTGAGAGTAATTGCACAACGATGACAGTCACTGCGCTCTCTGAGAGTCATTGTAGACCTCTGAGAGTTATTGCAGACAGCTCAGAGTCATTGTATGGAAAGTACAAACTGGTGTATTGAAAGTACATATCTTAAAAAATAAAACTATTGCATAAAATGTACATGTCTTGAACAACAAACTAGTGCATGGAAAGTACATATCTTGAGCAACAAACAAGTGCATGGAAAGTACATGTCATGAACCTATCGTTTCCTTTAAAATTCTGATCAAGCAGGGTCGTTGTCAGATCGAAACTTCTCATATTGCCTTACATCACTTGTGAAAAAATAACGAGTTGACATGTGTAGTTCTGTTCACTCATGCTGGTGTGTTGCTATGTTGACTCAAGTAATCTGGTGTGTTGCGTGTTGCTCTGTTCATTCAAGCATGCTAGTGTGTTGCGTGTTGCTCTGTTCATTCAAGCATGCTGGTGTGTTGCTTTGTTCCCTCAAGTATTATTGTGTGTTGCTCTGTTAACAATAGTATTCTGGTGTGTTGCGTGTTGTTTTGTTCACTCAAGTATTCTGGTGTGTTGCGTGTTGCTCTGTTCACTCAAGCATTCCTGGTGTGTTGCTCTGTTAACAAAAGTATCCTGGTGTGTTGCGTGTTGTTCTATTCACTCAAGGCATGCTGGTATGTTGCTCTGTTCATTCAAGCATGCTGGTGTGTTGCTTTGTTCACTCAAGCATTGTTGTGTGTTGCTCTGTTCACAAAAGTATTCTGGTGTGTTGTGTGTTGCTTTGTTCACTCAAGTATTCTGTGTGTGTTCTTTGTTCACTCAAGTATTCTTGTATGTTGCGTGTTGCTCTGTTCACTCAAGCATGCTGGTGTGTTGCTTTGTACACACAAGAATTCTTGTGTGTTGCTCTGTTCACAAAAGTATTCTGGTGTGTTGCGTGTTGTTCTGTTCACTCAATCATGCTGGTGTGCTGCGTGTTGCTCTGCTCACTTAAATATGCTGGTGTGTTGCTCTGTTCACTTAAGTATGCTGGTGTGTTATGTAATGTGCGTTCAACTGCCACAAGACTAGTACGCATTAAAATATAACTTTTGTGACCTTCTTGATAATTTCTGGACAATTGTTCACAGAAGTAAAATATTGGCAAATAGAAGGTTGACGTATTTCTGGACAATTGTTCGCATAAGTAAAATATTGGCAAATAGAGGGATGACGTATTTCTGGACAATTGTTCGCATAAGTAAAATATGGCAAATAGAAGGTTGACGTATTTCTGGACAATTGTTCACAGAAGTAAAATATTGGCAAATAGAGGGTTGACGTATTTCTGGACAATTGTTCGCATAAGTAAAATATTGGCAAATAGAGGGATGACGTAATTTATAGACAGCTCCAAACATAAAAGTAATCTTCCTCCTTTAAACGATTGGGAGGGGGGGGGGGGGTCTAGAAATCTTTCTTTCATACTTCAAAGACTTAACTATCAGCGGTAAGCAATGCCTCGAGAAGAAGGTATCATATCAATTCTACAATACATACAAAACCAACAGATACAATGGTTTGGTCATCTGGAAAGAATGCCGTGTGATTCATTAGTTTATAAAGCATATACGAAGAGAGGAGAAGCAGAAAGAAGAGCCATGGGTAGACCTAGATTACGCGGGATCTACAACATCAAAGAGAGATTACACGAACACCAAATAACATTATCTGAAGCTGCCAGAAAAGCGAGAACAAGAACATTGTATCTCCCTCGACACCCGTAAAGAGTAAGGAAAGAAGAAGAAGAAGCCATCCCTATTATATCTGTGTCTCGTCCCTCTATGTCTAACTTGATCCTCATAGTTCCTCTTTTCCTGCAAATTCAATAAACGTTGGTCCGTTTTCAAATACGTCATTGCAGTGATAGTCTGCAGAGTTTTAAATATTTTTGAATTCATTTGCATGTTTGTTACAGGAGTGTTGTATGTTACAGAGTGTTGTATGTTACAGAGTGTTATATGTAACAGAGTGTTATATATTACAGAGTGTTATATGTTACTATTAGTTGCTTCTCTTACGAGCCCTGAAACACACATGCAAAGAATGCATATAATTTACTACTAATTCTTTGAACATCGACGTAAGTGGGCAGTATTACATTTTCAATATAACTTATATACATAGTGACCCTCGGAAATATATCATAGTGCAGTATATATTTTAGGCCTAAATGCTAATGGGAAATCAATCCTTCTAGAATGACTCATTTGACTATTCCCTTTATTTTGATAGGATGTCACACAAATTATATCCTCTGGCTGTGTGCCCTGATCTCATTTGGTTATATGCCTACACGGAAAATGGTTGTAATGCAATTTCATAATGTGGCCAAACCACTTGAGCTGCTGTCTTTCTATGTATTTTGTGCAATGTGTTATACCTATTCTTACCGTTATAGCTTCATTTCGTAATCTATCGAGCCTGATGACCCCGGCGGTTTTCTTCAATCATTTTATCTCACATGTCACTATCTTTCTATAATGTGAAGATGAGAGAGACCAGGGTTGACACTGATAACACAATGTTAGTCGGAATATACAGCGAATCACTTGTTTTTTTAACGTCCTTCTCAATCTTGGGATGAAGAAGTAGTGATGGCCCATATACTGCCACTGGGAATATGCAGTCCTCTTAGGAATGTTATTTTTTATTGTTTTGCGGCAACTCAGCCATGTGTTTTTCATTTGTATCAGCTTCTTTGAGGTGATAGCCAAAATCCTTCTGTCTTCTTCATAGCAATCACTGTTACTGTTGATAAGAGAACCTAGATATTCAAAACTGTTAACACTTTCTAATTCGCTGTTGTTGATACTGATTGAGAACTTGCTATTGATTTTGTCACTTGTCATAATCTTGGTCTTGCTTCCATTCAGAAATAGGATTTGTTTTCCATTATGTTCTTTAATGGAATTTACGAGGTGTTCGAGACTTACGTGACTGTGTGCCAATAATGTTGTATCATCAGTATATCTTATATTTTGGTATCTCGTGACCTATGATGCTGAGTGAGTCGAAGTTATTTCGCTATTGGTCATTTCTTACATTCCACATTATATTCTCTGCATAAATATTTAAGAGACATGATTATAGGACACATCCTTGTCTGGCTCTCTTTTCCACGCTGAACCAATGATATGTTTAACTGTCTACTTTCACGGCTGTTTTATGGTTTTGATACAATGTTTCGATGAGGCGTATTTTGTATAGCGGGAAGCCCATGTCGTTTATGATATTCCAAAGTTTTTGATGTGCACAAAAGAATGCTTTGGTGTAGTCAATAAAGCATATGTAGATGTCGACATTAAACTCTCTGCATTTCTCTATGATGTTCAAAATAATGAAAATATTGTCTTTGATCTCCCTGCCCCGTCTGAAACCTGCCTGTGCGTCATTTAACACTTCCTCCAGCTTATGGTGTAGTCTTTTCGTGATGATACCAAGTAGTATTTGCTTGCGTGACTAATCAGTTCAATGATTCTGTAGATGGTACATAGTGTTAGATTTCCCTTCTTTGGTAGCGGTATGTAGACTGATCGTGTCCATTCCTAAGGTCAAACTTCAATTTTCCAGATCTTGTGCAGAGTGTGTGATAGATGATGATGGTGGTTTCTCCTCCTGCCTGGATCATTTCAGCAGTTATATTATCACACCCTGGAGATTTCCCTCTCTTCAGGTTTTTTAATGGCCCATCTGACTTCATCTAAACTGGATTCTGTTCTATTTCACTGCTCTATTGAATGTGTTATTGTCAGTGTTTTTGTGGACTTCCTCATACATTTCCTTACAGTATTATTTCCATCTTTCCAGGATATCTTTGTTTTCTGTCAATTTGTTTACCATGTTTGTCTTGAATGACAATTTGAAATACACATATAAATTTAGGTAACTTATTGATAAAACAGTAATATTTGACGCTGAAATAACAATGCTATGAGATATTTTTTGGACAATCTGAAGAATATGCTTTGAAAAGGCATATTTTAAGATAAAATAGCATGGTTTCATAAAGCAAAGACTTTATATATATATATATATATATATATATATATATATATATATATATATTATATATATATATTATATATATATATATAGTGTTTGTGGATAAAATCGACATTGGTGATGGGACCATATTGCTTGCAGTTCTGAAAAGGTAACGCCTTGCTACTGATGCTGGTGGTTTCTTGAATCTTGCTGGTTACACATACCCTCTTCTTAGCCATAGATCACAACCCATCCCCCTCCCTCAATTCCCCAAGCACATTGCTCTGCTCGTTCCGGGAGTAATTACAATTGTCTGTGTGACATGATAAAATTTTCTTCATTTCTTGTGTCATTTAGCTAGTATTGATGCAGGGATTTTAACGTTATTTCTGTTTATAATTAATTACCCTTATATTGGCTCCTTCAAATCTAACGTGTCCGCTCTTTTATTGCTATGTACTATTTATATACTTGTAGTCTCATGCCCAAAATAGCCAAGTCGACTCCAAGTATTTAAATAGTGACAAACTAAAATCACGATAATAATAAAAACATAACGAATGCAGTCCTAATTAGTTATGTACAGAGGTCTTACAAGTAATGTAGACGGACATGAAAATAAATTCACATGACTATCAGATCCGGATAGAATGCACTCCACAAACTCATGTCTGAGCCTTGCGTAAGTTTTTTAACCACACATACATATCAGAAATGTATACAATACACGCCTTTAACGTCACTCTTTATGTCTAAATTTCTATTCTGTTACCCCAGCGAATTATTTTGAATATTAAAGACTGCTATTACTGAATGAATACGCACATTGTTGTTTATTTGTATGGTCGAGTTTTGTATTTACAAAGTCTGTCTCAAATTGCAAGGAAAAAGACGTTTCCTTTTTCTTTTGGTCCGGCTTTGAGGCTAAGTGGTACAGTCGCATCTGTGACGGCCAAGGTATCGAATTCGATCCCCACCACAGGCAATTATGCATCTGGATCATTCATAAAGCAATGGCAAACTACTGAACGTATTTATATTACCTAGAAAAATCAATACAGTAAAAAATGCTGAGTTGATTTCTACGTCCTGAATATACGATACCAAAAAAAATTATTGAGGAAAAGGTCTTATGTATTTATGACATTTAGAATGAATATATGCAGTCTTGCTTGAAGATATGTCATATTCCATGATATTTAGAATGAATATATGCAGTCTTGCTTGAAGATATGTCATATGCCATGAGATTTATAACGTTCTTCTTCTGTTTTTATTCTCAACCTATTTCTGGATAACAAGATATAGTCTCTAAAACAGAAATAATTATGTCATGCTTTAAAATTGACTGCATTTTGCGCGCCTTTAAGGCTGACATATCCGACTTCAGCATTGCTTTTGGTTCATTGCGACCAATGAAATGAGACAATCAACTCCATCTACAAACTTATTGAGTTTCTTTTTACGACATGCTTGGTAGGTCACAATGCTACTATTCTTTGCTTACCTTTCGGAATACGGCAGCACGAGGGTAAGATTTATAATCAGTCTATACAGACATGTCTTACTACAAACAATAAGTAAAGTCACATACGTGAGAGTTATAGTCAATATATGTAGTCTTGTCTTAATGACAGTACAAGAAAAAGTATAGGCACTATATTAGCTCCAACAAGTATCCCGAGGAACAAAAAATACACCATATACAGTATAGTGTTCCTTACAGACTCTTTGTCAGTTATAACATCATTTCTATCTATCTGTTTATCTTTTGTCTTTTCTATACGTTTGATAAAAGGTCGCAGAATTGAATAACGATTGGTTTTCCGGCTAAGGAAAGTTTGGCATCTTGATATGAGTAATAATGTAATGTCTCAGAACGCTGGTAACTCCTTCAATCCACCCTCTTCTTGATCTTCCTCTGCTTCTTAGTGCTTCTATTCTATTGTTGTATGCTCTTGTATGATGGCCAATGTTGGTTTATTCTTATTAAGTGGAGTAAGTATTTCAATCTCTGTTTTCAAATAAATTTGATCACTAACGTTGCACCAACATTTCTTGTAAATTCCTCATTCCTCTTATGTTTTCTCCTTGTTCTGTTTGCAGCTTTTTTTTTTTGACACCTCATTTCACACGCAGTAAGCTTTCTCTCGTGTTCTTTAGTTAGTGTAAAAGTCTAACAATGATAGCAAATTGTTGGTATAAATATTGAATTTATGATTTGCCGTTTGGTTTCCATTGGGATAGATGTGTGTTTTTAGATTGGTGTAAATTCAGAATTTACGTAGGTGGCTTTTTAAATTCTTGTCTCAATCTGTCTGTCCATTCTTCAATCGTCTGTAACAATGTTCCCATGATATTTAAATGACAGCACTTGCTTCAGTAGTTGGTAATCTTTGTTTATATTGATTGCAGTGGGTCTCATACCTATAAAAGACACTACCTTAAAAAAAAAATAGATCTTCATTTTATGGTTGAGATAGATTTCGTTGAGCAGGTTTATGCGTTCTTGCAGCTCTACGATTGAGTTGTGGAGTAGGAACTGTAGTTTATTAATCATTTTACTGGTCAACGTTTGGTGATGTTTCCAATGTTTCAGTAATAATGTCCGCTTAAACAGTGAATAGTAATGGTGATATATAGGCAAACCCTTGTCTAATTCCTGATGCTATTGAAAACCACTCGTAAGTCATGCACTTGTTTAACTTTATTTTCACTATAAAGTTGAAATACGATTATCCGAAACATTTGGGGATATGGCCGATTCGAATAATCGAAAATTCGGATAATTGGATATATCGCAGGAATGAAGCAAAACAGTGTACACACATACAATAATACATTGAAATGAACTGAATATTATTGATTAAAAATACAGTAAATTAAAAAGCAAATCTTTATTGCAAATAAACTACATAGTAACGGCACGTAGGCACTGCCCCGGGACCTCTCTATCACGTCCGCTAACGCTCTCGCTCTAAAATTATTTCAACCAAATTCGATTCGGATAATTGGGGATTAGGTTAATTGAGATTCCGATACTCGGATTTCTACTGTATTTGTACATTGCTCTTACATAGTCTAGTAATGGTTCATCTGTTCCATAAGTTTCAAGAATACTCCAGAGTAGATCTTTATCTATTCAATCGAAAGCTTTCTCCTGATCACTAAAAGAAATATTCATTTGGTGTTTGTATTCTAATTTTTTTTTCTATTTTTTATTATAAAGAATAATTGTAGTGTCATTAAGAGAGAATTAGAAACGATAACATCATACAGATAACCAAAACAATACCAGTATTGGAACGCATCAAAAGACAACAGATCAAGTGGTTTTCACACACTTCCAGACTACCAACAGACATCATGCCACAAATGGCCATGACACACATACATCACGACTATAAAGCCAGAGGAAGACCATGTAAAAGATGGATCACATAAATCAAAGAAGCAACAGGAACAAGCTTACAAACAGCACACGAACTTCCACCCCTGACGCCGCATGGCAAACAAGGGCCACAGCGTATATATTCTATCCCCCCCCCCCGCTAATTTTCACATTGTTTTCTTTGTCACATCTGTTCTGCTCTGTATATTTTTACATGTTTTGTTTGTTTTGATATTATTTTACTACAAATGTATGTGTGTTACTCTGATTGGCATCTTTATAAGAGAGTTCAGTGTTGTTACATGAACGATGAAGATGAAGAGGATTCATAATCATTGTATGCAGCATTGTCTTGATTCAAGAGCAAGACACATATATTCTTTTCTTCCATGTTCGTTCTTATGAGCTCAAACCCTCTCATGCACCTTCGTCCACTCTCTTTCTCTCTCTCTTGCTCTAATTCCTTATACTCCCGTAGTCATAACCTTCGATAACAGTTACCATGTTGTTCCAACAGGCCGACGTTGTGCTTGAACTAGTTGCGGCACGGCGTGGGTGGGCGGAACAACAAAGAAACCTGTCGTAAGGGCCAGAGTTGTGCCCTGATGTCGACATCTGTTTCGGCGCATTAGACTCGAAACACCATCGAGTTGGACGGCTGCTGGAACAGAGAGCGGAGCACTTATGGGAATGCCCGACGTGCTGTGAGGCCAGTTTCTAATCAAGAATTCCTTATACTATCTCCAATTAGTGCATGTTTACAAATTATCTATTACTATCTCTCTCTCTTTTTCTATTTAATTTTCCTCTAGTTAGCTTCCTTTACTCCCTATACTGCATTTTATTGTGTAGTATAGTTTATTTTGATACTCCTATCTCGCAGACTTCCGATAGATCTCTCTTTCCCACTAGTGACTACTCTTCTACTCTCACTTTCTTCTTCTTCTTCTTTCGTTCACTTGAAACATATCTATATCTGTAATTCTGTCTCCTGAATAAAACTTCAGTCGAAGACAGATGTATCGGGCCAGTGGCGCAAATAAAACGGCGACACAACGCATTTCAATTTTCTGAACTGCATCCTTCTGGAAATCTTATAGGACCATGGTCCTGCTATAAGAGATATCCAGTGGGAGTTTGAGAATGAACGCTGAAGAAGAAGAAGACAACTCACTGTCTTTTGTAGTTCATACAGTGTCCCATAGAGCTTTGATTCCAGTGTTGTTTCCTCTGGCCAATATGTCTGCCTCAGCGTTTCATGCTCAGAACACTCTTGAAGTATATGTTTGGCACTCTGTGTTACCTGTCCACATGTACACATGGCCGTGTTGCCAATCTTGAACTTCGTGTACATGTGACTGCGGAGTCGGTTGTGTCCTGTTCTGAGACGTAAAATTATAACTTGTTCTGATCTGTTCATAATGTGATAGTCATCTTGTGTTGGTGTTTGTGGCTTTGTTATTGACTTGATCATCTGTTTTTTTCTGATGGTAGGTGATTGGTATATCTGGTTGGTATTCGGCAGCACCTTCCTTAGCCAGTTGGTCTGCTTTTTCATGTTCTCACTTTCTTATATCCGCCTCTCTTACTCCCACTCTTGTCATCAACTTCCACTCTCGTCATCCCATTCTCTATTTCTCCACATGTCTCTCATTTTCTCTCCATCAGTAAAACATTTGAAGCACTATGTTTTTTAAACCATTGACACAAATATCTACCAAAGATAGTCTCTATTTTTCAATATTTGCTCAAATCCCCTCATTATTCCTTTCTTGTCTCCTTCATTGACACTTCTTTACACACTTATGTGAGCTCCCTTCATTTCAGTAGCAATGTACTATAAGTTCTCCTGAATATATTATGCGCGCTGATCCTAAAGAGTGTAACTTAACTTGGCTGGTACGACTGCCCATTTGAAGCTTTGAGAGTATTTTGTGTTTCCAGCCAATGAAATATCATGGAAAAAATCAGACCAGCCAAGATAAGTGACGTTATTTGGGAACCAGAGTGCAGAACTATTCTTAAGACGAACTTGTCTACTCTCAACGCAGCCACGTAAGTGTTCATGTCTGTTAAACATGGCTTCTGTGTTTCTCATGTGGTGTCACTCAGTGCAGTCATGTCTTTAGATCATTCCATGCTTTATAGTTTATCCTCATTTTCTGCTATTTGCCTTGCGAATGTAGTTGCTGATATCGATTGTGTTAATTCCCTGTATTGTTCTTTTTCTAACGTATTCTCGGTTACATAGGTAATCGTGTTATACGATTTTGTTATACTACACAGTTTGTTCTTGTTATTTCCTCTGAGAATTATCGTTATTTTCTCTGTCACATAAACTACTCGTGTTGCTCTTTTCGTTTTTTCCCTTGTTACTTCTGTCACATAACTTATCCGTGTTATAATGCGCGTTTTCCCGGTATTATTTCCTCTGTGACACACGAATACACATATTTCGTTACATCCTCTCTGTGACATACCCATACACATATTTCTTTACTTATTCTCTATGACATACACATACACATATTTCCTTACTTATTCTCTGACATACACATACACATATTTCCTTACTTATTCTCTGACATACCCATACACATATTTCTTTACTTATTCTCTATGACATACACATACACATATTTCCTTACTTATTCTCTGACATACACATACACATATTTCTTTACTTATTCTCTATGACATACACATATTTCCTTACTTATTCTCTGACATACTCATGCGTCTTTACTTCTTCTCTGTGACATATCAATACACATATTTCTTTACGGTATTTCCGAATTGTTTCTTTGTGACATATTCAAACATCATGATCTTTCTTAGTGTTTCCACTGTGATATCATCATCATCAAGTGCCGTCTCTGCAACGAAGGTTGGCTACAACAGACCTTCAAAACCGCTGTCTCTTGTTTTGGTGGTGCACTCTGCTAGACTGTAACCTGTCCATTTTTGTGATGTTACTCTCCCACATCTATCTATGCCTACATCTTTTTCGCCTCCCTTCGACTTTACCGTAAAGTGAGGTCTTTTACAAGGTGTCGTGTCTTTTAATCTCCAAAATATTTTATTTGCTTGATCTTTATTTCCTTTAATAATTCTTTCTTCATATTATATGTTGTTAGAATCTGTGTGTTTTTTCTTTCCACATGTTCTCAATATTCTTCTATCTTCCGCATCTCAAAGGCATCAATTCTGTCAGCGAATTAGGTATATCAACTGTGATATCTTAGTGTTTCTACTGTGATATCTTAGTGTTTGTACTGTGATATCTTAGTGTTTCCACTGTGATATCTTAGTGTTTCCACTGTGATATCTTAGTGTTTCCACTGCGATAGTGTTTCCACTGTGATATCTTAGTGTTTCCACTGTGATATCTTAGTGTTTCCACTGTGATATCTTAGTGTTTCCACTGCGATATCTTAGTGTTTCCACTGTGATATCTTAGTGTTTCCATTGTGATATCTTAGTGTTTGTACTGTGATATCTTAGTGTTTCCACTGTGATATCTTAGTGTTTCCACTGTGATATCTTAGTGTTTCCACTGTGATATCTTAGTGTTTCCACTGTGATATCTTAGTGTTTCCAATGTGATATCTTAGTGTTTCCACTGTGATATCTTAGTGTTTCCACTGTGATATCTTAGTGTTTCCACTGTGATATCTTAGTGTTTACACTGTGATATCGTAGTATTTCCAATGTGGTATCTTAGTGTTTCCACTGCGATATACCTAAGGGGGTATCCATAAATTACGTCAACAACTGGAAGAGGTGAAATGATGAGAACGTTTCTCAGGTTTTTTAAAGTGAAAAGGGGAGGTGTTGACAAAAGATATCGTCAACAATAATCTTTTTATACACTAATTACATTGTTTGAATTTGAAGTTACTCAAAATTTCAAAAATTATACAGTTTTTTCATACCAAATCTAGTTTATTTTTTTTAAGTGGGAGAGGGAGGGAAGAGCGGTTAAAATTTTGTTGACATAATTAAGGAGAGAGTTCCTTGAATTCTATGCAGTTATTTACAAAATGGAGGGGTCTCAATACATGTTGCTTTATAATCTCATCTGGGACATTAGCCTTCTTGTTTCCTATGACATTTCCCTTATTGTTTCCTATGACATTTCCCTTATTGTTTCTTGTGATGTAACTTTAGTCCAGTGTGAAGTAAAAGTCCCACGTGATGTAACTTTAGTCCAGTATGAAGTAAAAGTCTCACGTAATGTAACTTTAGTCCAGTGTGAAGTAAAAGTCTTAGGTAATGTAACTTTAGTCCAGTATGAAGTAAAAGTCTCACGTAATGTAACTTTAGTCCAGTGTGAAGTAAAAGTCTTAGGTAATGTAACTTTAGTCCAGTGTGAAGTAAAAGTCCCACGTGATGTAACTTTAGTCCAGTATGAAGTAAAAGTCTTACGTAATGTAACTTCAGTCCAGTGTGAAGTAAAAGTCTCACGTAATGTAACTTTAGTCCAGTATGAAGTAAAAGGCTCACATGATGTAACTTTATTCCAGTGTGAAGTAAGTCTCACGTGATGTAACTTTAGTCCAGTGTGAAGTAAAAGTCTCACATGATGTCCAATTTATCATAACAACATAGAAAGTTGACCCACGTATCTGTGCTCAAGCCCTTTCTAGTTGATTCTAATGCTCTCACTATTCCTTTCTATTAGAGGGTTTTTCTCATCCCCATTACCACCAGCTGACTTTCGTGTACATCATGATTTTCGTTCTAAATTTGATTTCTAGAACCACAAGAAATATACACACAATTCCTCGTTAACTCATTCTCAAATAACCCCCCTTAAAAATCAAATCGCTCCACTGTTTATTGTGTGACTCACGTTGGGAAACACGTGATTAGAAATTAATTCACTATATACATATCCGTAAATGAAGACACATATATTAGATATGTCTTTAATGTATATATTTCATGTTCGTCATATATCGTGCTCATTGGAGATCTACGATTTGTATTATTTCTTTTCTTTTTTTTTAAAGTTGTACCCATTCTCTTGCAGTCATTCTAAAATGTGTTTACACCTCTTACTAAGAATCTTGTGACTTGAATTTCTAATTGCTAGATCTTTATAATAAGTATCTCTCACTGCAGGACACGTACACGTGTTATGTCAATTATACGTAGAGTAATAGAAACATCAGTTCAATTGTGCTTCAAACGGTAACTCAATCCAACTGTATTCCCAATACGGAAATACTGTGTGTTAATTCGTGACTGGGTAGATTAGACAATTAATGATAATAGGAATAAAAGTCGTATGCATCCGTGTGCATTGTGATAGGCAGGTATGTACAGGATCTTAATTACGTCTTCGTTTGTTAGGTCTGTACAGAGTCGTAGGTACATCTTCGATAGGTAGGTCTGTACAGGGTCGTAGGTATATTGTTTTTCCCCAGGTGGTTTGTTATCCACTCTTGCCGTTACGTGTAGGAGTGATTGGGGCTCGAACTTGTCTTCCTAGGTCAGATGTGTTGCTCGTCTGTGTTATGACCGTGTTTATTCAAGATGTACCTGACGTTTTCTATCTTTACTGTGGTCTTCCTCTGGCTTTGTACCCTGATCTCAATTGGTTATATGCCTGAAAAGGTAACTTGTCGTGATGCATTCTCATAATGAGGCCAAACCACTTGATCTTCTGCCGGTCTATGTATTATGTGCAAGGTGTTATACCTATTCTTTTCCTGGTGTCTTCATTTCGTAATATGTCAAGCCTGGTGACCCCTGCAGCTTCCCTCAAGCATTTCATCTCACACGTCACTATCTTTCTCTAATGTGAAGATGTGAGAAACCAGGATTGGCACTGGTAACACAGTGTTGGTAGGAATATACTATAAATAATTGTTCTTTTTAACTTAAACCTCGATTTTGGGTTGAAGAAGTAGTGGTTACAGATGGTATATTACTGCATTTGCCTTTTAATTGTAGGAACACCTTCGATAGTAAGGTCTGTACAGGGTCGTGGGTACATCATTCGATAGGCAGTTCTGTAAAAAGTAAAAGTAAAGTAACACATAGCATTTATTAATGCCGTAGGGGTGTGAGATGTTAGCGATCTCACATTTCACAGGCTCTGCAAATGAGGGCGGTAGCCATCTCCTCTCCCTCGCAGTCTTTACTTCCCGGATTAATCCGGTACCCATTTAAGGCTGGGTCGACCTGGGAGCCGTTGCGATCTGAAAACATTTCCGCCTCAGCTGGGGAATGAACCCAGGACCACTCATATGCGAAGCCAGTGCGCTAACCACTGCGCTAAATAGGCAGGTCTGTACAGGGTCGTGGGTACATCATCGATAGGCAAGTCTGTACAGGGTCTTGGGTACATCTTCGATAGACAGGTCTGTACAGGGTCGTGGGTACATCTTCGATAGGCAGGTCTGTACAGATTCGTAGGTACATCTTGGATAGACACTTTGATGTACAATTAATAAAACAATGACACCTTAACTCAGAAAATATTAGACCAGAAGCTGTCTCAGCCAAACTGTGAAAAGAGATTTTAAACAATGTTAATGAGTATTATGCCAGTTCACTAATACTAATGTTGAAAAAGGTATATTGGATTGACTTCATTGTACTCGAGGTTATTCATATGTACTAATTTCCTTAAAGAAGCAGCACAATGCAAAATGCCTACCTACTTCGTCATGAAGATCCCACACTATTAATGTTATTAACTGAAAGCAGAGTTCCTCGCCGTCAGTTTTATTTGATATCTGACCATGAGACTTTTATACGGGTCAAGCATTACACAACAGCGATTGCTCTATAAACGGTCCAGAAACACAGTTACGTGCGGATGGGTTTGAGCCCTGATACCTTAGCCGTCCAAAATACGTTCTCTATCTCTCCCCCACAGAAACGGACACCTTGGGTAATAGTAAAAATACTTTTTCAAATAGATACACGCCGTCGTCCCGTATGTATGATTTCTTACTGAAAAGGTTTTCAGGTAGCGTATCATATAGTTATCAAACAACGTCTTCCATTGGTATGTCACATGGCCGTAGATATAACTTAAGGGGGAAGGTTTCCTAATGAAATAGTAACTTCGATCTTGCTGGGGTGTACGATGAACTTTCGCTGGCAGTACCTTTAAATGGGGCGTGGGTACTATATTCTGTACTTGTTTCGGTGCACTAAATTGTGTGTTGCGTGTTATGGGGGGGGGGGGATTTAATCATATAAACCCCTTCCGCTTTCACCGTTTATTGACTTGATCTGACGTATAAAAGAATTAGGTCAAACACTACTACGACATCCCGACACCGTCTTGTGAAAGTCCATCTACGGCTCTGTTCATTCAATAATAAGTCCCGCATCTTTACAGGCGCTGATACCCATAATGTTTGCGTGACAATTTCAGCATTATAGTACCGACTTCTCGTGTTTATTGCTGACACGAGTTGGCCATTCATCGGTTTATGCAATCATAATTCACACACTAAAGTTATAGTATCCGGGTAATTCTGTGTTCGGTACTTTCAATAGTAGAGAAGGGAATTTGAAACGAGTCACGACACAGGTAAGGATGTGTGTGTGTGCTCATGTGTTCTTGTTTGTCGGTGTGTATATGTGTATGTGACTTGTATTTCTTCCTTTGTTACACCATATTGTTGTAGTACACACACACACACATATATATTCATACACTTACGCCTATACAACAATATATATATATATATATATACAATATATATACAATATATATACAATATATATATATATATATATATATATATATATATATATATATATATATATATTGTTGTATAGGCGTATGTGTAACTTGTGTTTCTTCCTTTCTTACACCGTATTATTGTGTTTATTCCTTTGTTACAACTTATTGTTGTGTATGTATGACTTGTGTTTATTTCTTTGTCACACCGTATTATTGTGTATATGTTTGTATGACTTGTGTTTATTCCTTTGTCACAACTTATTGTTGTGTATGTATGACTTGTGTTTCTTCCTTTCTTACATCGTATTATTGCTGACATTATTCTATTATTTTCCTACGTGTTGTTGGAGGTCAAAAGTCGAATAAATAACGCTTGCATGACATCAGAAACAACTGGGAAGGATTGAGCGTGTGATGAGGTCCGTATCCAGTAGTAGAAAGGGAGTATAGAATAGCATACCTAAGATGGATGCAAAGACGTGGGAATCCCAATCTGCTCTCTAGACCAGTGCTTCACAACCGACGAGCCGCGGCAACGTGTCTACCGGGCATCAAGAGCTTCTCCGTGAATTGCAAAGTTATTTATGAGCATATATAATTTGCTTGAACCTGGCACTAATCTTATAAAGAATTTTTACCGGACTGCTGTATCAGTAAGGTTGAGAACTGCTTTAAACCAGTGCTTCTGAACGTGAGTCATATGGCCATGTAGACCTGAAGTGAGAGCCACGGTGACCTGAAGGGGAGAAACGGAGACCTGAAGGTGAGCCATGGAGAGCTGAAGGGGGACGACGGAAACGTTTAGGAAACCACGAAGGAAAAATTTGAAATTGGATGTCGGAGATCACTGACTCGTGTAGGGGGTGAGGGTCACAAACTGTTAACTGCACTGGACAAAAGTTACTACGATATAGGCCATATGTCAATATATCTTACAATTTATAATATCTTACAGATTCATAAAGAAACTAAACTACCTTCTTAGGGTCTACCAGATAGAAATTCCTAAAGGGGAAAACGGTACAAAAAATCCAGGGTTTGAGATTCGCTGCTATAGATATGTAATTCTCCACCTGTCATTTGGTGCATATATTTTACCTCGTACCCTGCTTACGCCCAAGTGCCGAAATGAGCGAGGAAACCCCACTAATCGATTTATAATCAACTTTATACAGAACACGTGAAGAGTCTGCGTGCCATTTGAAATTGGTTGGCGTGCCAAGTGTGGGACGCGTGTCATAGGTTGCTGACTCCTGATCTAGACCACAATACAGAGAAATATGATATAATACATAAGAACATAAGAGATAAATTGTCTATTGTCTTGCCCTAGGTGTTTGTGATCCACTCTTGCCGTTAAGCGTAGGGGTGATTGGAGCTCGAACTTTCGTTCTAAAGCCAGATGCGTGGCCTCGATTGTGCTATGACCGTGTGTGACCACTGGTTAAATCAGAAATGCACAGAAACTGAAATACAGAACAAAAACAGAAATAAAACAAAATTGTTTCTAGAAAAATAAATGAGCGAACAGGAAATAAAATAACTCGCACAGTTACAGGGTGTTTATAATCAAAGACAGTAATGTTAATGAGGCAGAAATATGTCAGACAGAAATGAGTAGAAAACATGAGTGAAATCACTACGATGACATCTAACCAGATATAATCATAAAAGGGTGTGTGACCACTAATACTCGCAAACAGTAGAAATAAGTGATGCCTTAAGTCACACGAAGAACTACAAGGCCCAGGGTTAAGACAAAATAACGCTGGCAGGCTTAGAAACTTTGGGCGCTTTTGGAATATATCTTAAAATTTGTGAATTATGTATACAACAGTGGTTACATGGCGGGTAGGTTAATAAGATCCATATTTATAGCTCTCCCAAAGAAGCCAGTGACAATTGAATGAACCCCGAAACATCAGCATTATGAGCAAAATGGCAAAAATCATGGAGGACATGGACAGACTTTCACAAGCTTTCGAATACAAAAGTTACAGACGAATTATACTAATTTCCTATAGAGAGTATTTAAGCTTTTTTTTTTTTGGGTAAGAAATAAAATATAGATGTATACAGTTCCACAAGAACCATCATAGTTTTCAATAATGAAACAACGAAAGCTTGCATGGTTTGGACATGTATGCCGAGTCCTCGTCAAAAACAATACTGTAGGGAACCGTCGAAGGTGGAAACAGCAGAGGAGATAAATAAAAAACATGGACAGACATCAAGGACTGGACAGGACAAAATGTTTTCTCAATCATAGGCATCGTTGAAGATATCAGTTGCTGTAAAACTGTGTGCTGATGCATCTAATGTGATACCCCTACGACCCTGACGTTTACGGGATTATAGATAGATAAATACGCTTCAATACACGCTGTTGGGAGACAAAGCATTTATGAGTTTGTCCAGTGTATAATAACGTAGATTCATCAACATATTGGATTTTTCACTAATGGGAGTCAATCCGATCAGTTTTCATTACTCATAGTAGTATCTTAGTTTAGTTAGTTTTCTGAAACAGCGTTGACTTACTCTGAGAAACCCATAGATGCTCAGTCTAATCCTGTCACACGTCACATTGTAATAAAAGGGGAAGGGGGGGGGGTGTAGTAGAGGCTAGCTGGATATTTATTTGACGTTGTGTTTAACGTTTTTCTCCTTTCTGAGCTATATATCCTTCTTGTCAGATATTATATAGCGTTGTTTTTAATTCCTTTCTTACTTTGTTTATTATAATTTCACAATTATCTTCTTTAGTGCCTTCCGTAATGTGTATTTTTGTTGATGTTATGATTCGTGGTTCATCTTCTTCCTTCTCAGTATAGTGTTTCCACATCTGGAATTTCTGTTCGTGTTATAAGTTATTATTCATTATTCTTCTAATGTTCGGTGTGCAACTGTGACCTAAGCATATATATATATTTATGTGTGTGTGCGCGTGACTGGTAGCGCGTGTGTATGTATGTGTGTGAGAGAGAGAGAGAGATCAAGAAGACAACCGCGTGGAACCTTGATTTTGATGCTGAATATTTGAATGAGTTGTCCCTCATGTACCAGTGCGCAACGTTTTATACTACATTTCTATGTTGACGTTCTTTTGTGGCACACCGTCGTACCGGGTTAATTTCCAAAGTTTCTCCGCTGTGTAAGATGTCAAAGGATTTCTTGCAATGTACTAATCAGTGTATGAATTGCTTTTAGATGAGCTATTTTCCAACAAAGCAGAAGTACGTTTGTATGATATAAACTGGGCGAAGAGGAGAAAGAAATTAATGCTGCCAATTTACACACCATTGGCAATGGCTGATGCCAGGTATTCTACTATACAGCATTCAGTACTGGTTCACAATCACGCGATCCACATATTTTTTCCGGCTATTAACCAGAAGTCAATAATCACGTGTGTTTTTTTTTTCGTTAGACATTGCACAACCAAGCCTGCTCGCAATATGGGAAAAGATGCGGTGCGACCTTCCATTGGTAACATGTCTGGAGAAAGCAACCAGCTGGTCACTTCTCATGTGGTAAGAAACAGTACAAGTGAGATGAATGAGGAATATGTCATTATGTTCTTTTCAATGTTCGGGATCTTTTATGTTCTTGTGATTTGGAACCAAGTGGAGCTAGTGAGTGCCGGAAGTGTGGTTCTTATTAGTTGTTTTGTGTGATTCTTCGTAGTTAGGTTGTGTGGATCTTAATTGTTCTGTTGTGATTATTCATAGACGTGTTGTGGGATTCTTCGTAGTTAGGTTGTGTGGATCTTAATTGTTGTGCTGTGATTATTCATAGACGTGTTGTGTGATTCTTCTGTATCGTGTGTTTCTTCGTTATTATAGTTGTGCAACTCTTAGTGGCTGTGTGCTTCATAGTTCCTATATGATTCTTGATTCATATCTTGTATGAATCTTAGTTAATGTGTGATTCTTAGTTTTTGTGTGGTTCTTAGTTATTGTGTGATTCTTAGTTATTGTGTTATTCTTAGTTAATGTGTGATACTTCTTCTTCTTCTTTCTGTCCTCATGTACCTTTCGGTGTTGAGGGGAGAGTGAGTGTACGGTCATTTGCCCTTCTATTTTGCTCATCTGCTGTTATATTTCTGAGTGTCTCTAATACACTATATATCCACCTTTTACGAGGGCGTCCAATAGGTCTCCTGTTTTCGTATCGTTTGTTAAGTGTTTTTTGGATAATACTTTGCTCTTTCTGTCTGGTTATGTGGCCGTACCATTTAACTTGTTGTTTCTGGATGTATTCTATTGTTGGTTTGATCCCTAATTGTTTCCTTAGTGCTTCATTCCTGCTTTTGTCTCTCAAGCTAACTCCAATCATACGTCTCACACATTTCATTTCAGTGGTGTTAATCTTATGTATTGTTCTAGAATCTAATGTCCAAGTTTGACACTGATAACACAATGTTGGTAAGAAAATGGTGTTAAAAAGCGCTTTCTTTGTTTCTAGTGTAATATCTTTGTTTATTAGTAAAGGTGTTAATTGACCAATGATCTGACAGGCCTTATTACATCTTGCGTTTATTTCTGCCTCTTGTTTGTTGTCATATCTCAATGTGCTGCCCAGATATTTGAATTCATCTACTTGTTTTAGTTGTTTATTATTTATCTGTATGTTGATGGTCTCCTTTTCTCTTGCAATATTCATTACTTCTGTTTTGTCTATGTTGATTTTCATTCCAAATTTACTAATAATTTATGTGTGATACTTAGTTCTTGTAATATTCAGTTGTGCAATTCTTAGAATTTGTGTGATTCTTAGTTTTTTTGTGATTCTTAGTTATTGATTGTATGATTGTTAGCTTTTGTGATTCTTTATAGTTATGTGATTATTAATTATTGTGTGATTCTTAGTATTTATGTGATTCTTAGATCTTGTGGTTCTTAGTTATTATGCCATTCTTAGTAGTTGTGTGATTCTTAGTAATCATGTGGTTCTTCTTCGTGGTGGTATTATTCTTAGTTCTTATGTGATTCCTAGTAGTTGTGTTTTGTTTAGTTAGTGTGCGATTGTTAGTTCTTTGTTTGTTTGTTTGAGAACCCAAGGAATTTCGTGCGATTAGCTCTTAGTTCCTATGTGCAGCTGGGTGGTTTTTCTGAGCTTTCTTTTATAACCAGGAGATTTCAGCTTTCGGCCTAGTGCAATGCCTATTGAAAGAGCCTTCTACTCAGAGGGGGTCTATAATTGGGTAAACGTTGCTTTTGATTCTTCATTAAGCTATAAATAGCACACTGTTTACATTATTAGCTATCCGACGTCACAGATTTCCGTGTAACACCAATGAAATTAATGGCTGCCGTGACGTCATATCTGGATAATGACTGAGTTCAAATCTAGACACAGGCGAACATAATCTGTTTCTTTTCACATTTACATATTTAAAAACATTTCCTATGATTTCTAGTGAGTGATCATTATTTCTGCCACTTCACACAGAGCGAGGTGAGCGCACATATTAGAAATATTATTCCTAATCCTAACCGTCATCTAAATACTTAACTTTAAGCTTGCCAAATCAAACAACAAAGGTCAGGTAATACCTCGAAACTAGAGCAAAGGTCACAAAAAATAATTAAAAGTAACTTGCGCCCTATAATTGTATAGATGACATGCTACAAAGCTTCCATAAGAGAGCCTTAATAGAACGGCATGTCATCTACTAAGATTTTTGTTGCATGGATGGTTTGTCTAGTGGGCTTTGATGAGACCCACTATATATAGTAATTGTGTGACTCTTTATTATTGTGTGATTCTTAGTGTGTGATTCTTAGTTGTTGTGTGATTCTTGGTTGTTGTGTGATTCTTAGTTAGTGTGTGATTCTTAGTTGTGTGATTCTTAGTTATTGTGTGATTTTTAGTTGTTGTGTGATTCTTAGTTAGTATGTGATTCTCAGTTAGTATGTGATTCTTAGTTAGTGTGTGATTCTTAGTTAGTATATGATTCTTAGTTAGTATATGATTCTTAGTTAGTGTATGATTCTTAGTTAGTATATGATTCTTAGTTAGTATATGATTCTTAGTTAGTGTATGATTCTTAGTTAGTATATGATTCTTAGTTAGTGTATGATTCTTAGTTAGTGTATGATTCTTAGTTAGTGTATGATTCTTAGTTAGTATATGATTCTTAGTTAGTGTATGATTCTTAGTTAGTGTATGATTCTTAGTTAGTGTATGATTCTTAGTTAGTGTATGATTCTTAGTTAGTGTATGATTCTTAGTTAGTGTATGATTCTCAGTTAGTGTGTGATTCTCAGTTAGTATGTGATTCTCAGTTAGTATGTGATTCTTAGTTAGTGTATGATTCTTAGTTAGTGTATGCTTCTTAGTTAGTGTATGATTCTTAGTTAGTGTATGATTCTTAGTTAGTGTATGATTCTTAGTTAGTATGTGATTCTCAGTTAGTGTATGATTCTTAGTTAGTGTATGATTCTTAGTTAGTGTATGATTCTTAGTTAGTGTATGATTCTTAGTTAGTGTATGATTCTTAGTTAGTGTATGATTCTTAGTTAGTGTATGATTCTTAGTTAGTGTGTGATTCTTAGTTAGTATGTGATTCTTAGTTAGTATATAATTCTTAGTTAGTGTGTGATTCTTAGTTGTTGTGTGATTCTTAGTTAGTATATAATTCTTAGTTAGTGTGTGATTCTTAGTTGTTGTATGATTCTTAGTTAGTATATAATTCTTAGTTAGTGTGTGATTCTTAGTTGTTGTGTGATTCTTAGTTAGTATGTGATTCTCAGTTAGTGTGTGATTCTTAGTTGTTATGTGATTCTTAGTTAGTGTGTGATTCTTAGTTGTTGTGTGATTCTTAGTTAGTATGTGATTCTCAGTTAGAATGTGATTCTTAGTTAGTGTGTGATTCTTAGTTAGTGTCTGATTCTTAGTTAGTGTATGATTCTTAGTTAGTGTGTGATTCTTAGTTAGTGTGTGATTCTTAGTTAGTGTGTGAATCTTAGATGTGTGATTCTTAGTTGCGTGTGATTCTTAGATGTGTGATTCTTAGTTGTGTGTGATTCTTAGATGTGTGATTCTTAGTTGTGTGATTCTTAGTTGTTGTGTGATTCTTGGTTGTTGTGTGATTCTTAGTAGTTGTGTGATTCTTGGTTGTTGTGTGATTCTTAGTTGTTGTGTGATTCTTAGTTGTGTGTGATTCTTAGATGTGTGATTCTTAGTTGTTGTGTGATTCTTAGTTGTTGTGTGATTCTTAGTTGTGTGTGATTCTTAGATGTGTGATTCTTAGTTGTGTGTGATTCTTAGATGTGTGGTGTGATTCTTAGTTGTATGATTCTTAGTTGTTGTGTGATTCTTAGTATATGATTCTTAGTTAGTATATTATTCTTAGTGTGTGATTCTTAGTTGTTATGTGATTCTTAGTTAGTGTGAAATTCTTGGTTATTGTGTGATTCTTAGTTGTTGTATGATTATTAGTTAGTGTGTGATTCTTAGTTGTTGTCTGATTCTTAGTTAGTGTGTGATTCTTAGTTAGTGTGTGATTCTTAGTTGTTATGTGATTCTTAGTTAGTGTGTTTTTCTTAGTTGTTGTGTGATTCTTAGTTAGTATGTGATTCTCAGTTAGTATGTGATTCTTAGTTAGTGTATGATTCTTAGTTAGTCGATGATTCTTAGTTAGTGTATGATTCTTAGTTAGTGTGTGATTCTTAGTTAGTGTGTGATTCTTAGTTATTGTGTGATTCTTATTTGTTATGTGATTCTTAGTTGTTATGTGATTCTCAGTAAGTGTATGATTCTTAGTTAGTGTGTGATTCTTAGTTAGTGTGTGATTCTTAGTTAGTGTGTGACTCTTAGTTAGTGTGTGATTCTTTGTTAGTGTGTGATTCTTCGCAGTTATGTTATTCTTAGTTAGTGTGTTATTCTTAGTTGTGTGATTCTTGGTTGTGTGATTCGTAGTTGTTGTGTGATTCTTGGTTGTTGTGTGATTCTTTGTTGTTGTGTGATTCTTAGTTAGTGTGTGATTCTTAGTTGTGTGATTCTTATTAGTGGTTTGATTCTTAGTAGTTGTGTGATTCTTAGTTGTTGTGTGATTCTTAGTTAGTGTGATTCTTAGTTAGTGTGTGATTCTTAGTTGTTGTGTGATTCTTGGTTGTTGTGTGATACTTATTAGTTGTGTGATTCTTGGTTGCTGTGTGATTCTTAGTTGTTGTGTGATTCTTGGTTGTTGTGTGATTCTTAGTATTTGTGTGATTCTTAGTTGTTGTGTGATTCTTAGTTGTTGTGTGATTCTTATTTGTTGTGTGATTCTTAGTTAGTGTGTGATTCTTAGTTAGTGTGTG
Source organism: Meghimatium bilineatum (assembly GCA_034231615.1). NCBI lineage: Eukaryota > Metazoa > Mollusca > Gastropoda > Stylommatophora > Philomycidae > Meghimatium > Meghimatium bilineatum. Next base: position 27,303,990 of record CM067313.1, on the reverse strand, counting down.
ATTCTTAGATGTGTGATTCTTAGTTGCGTGTGATTCTTAGATGTGTGATTCTTAGTTGTGTGTGATTCTTAGATGTGTGATTCTTAGTTGTGTGATTCTTAGTAATTGTGTGATTCTTGGTTGTTGTGTGATTCTTAGTTGTGTGATTCTTGGTTGTTGTGTGATTCTTAGTAGTTGTGTGATTCTTGGTTGTTGTGTGATTCTTAGTTGTTGTGTGATTCTTAGTTGTTGTGTGATTCTTAGTTGTTGTGTGATTCTTAGTTAGTGTATGATTCTTAGTTAGTGTATGATTCTTAGTTAGTGTATGATTCTTAGTTAGTGTATGATTCTTAGTTAGTGTGTGATTCTTAGTTAGTATGTGATTCTCAGTTAGTATGTGATTCTTAGTTAGTGTGTGATTCTTAGTTAGTGTGTGATTCTTAGTTAGTATATGATTCTTAGTTAGTGTATGATTCTTAGTTAGTGTATGATTCTTAGTTAGTGTGTGATTCTTAGTTAGTCTGTGATTCTTAGTTAGTATATGATTCTTAGTTAGTATGTGATTCTTAGTTAGTGTATGATTCTTAGTTAGTCGATGATTCTTAGTTAGTGTATGATTCTTAGTTAGTGTGTGATTCTTAGTTAGTGTGTGATTCTTAGTTATTGTGTGATTCTTATTTGTTATGTGATTCTTAGTTGTTATGTGATTCTCAGTAAGTGTATGATTCTTAGTTAGTGTGTGATTCTTAGTTAGTGTGTGATTCTTAGTTAGTGTGTGACTCTTAGTTAGTGTGTGATTCTTTGTTAGTGTGTGATTCTTCGCAGTTATGTTATTCTTAGTTAGTGTGTTATTCTTAGTTGTGTGATTCTTGGTTGTGTGATTCGTAGTTGTTGTGTGATTCTTGGTTGTTGTGTGATTCTTTGTTGTTGTGTGATTCTTAGTTAGTGTGTGATTCTTAGTTGTGTGATTCTTATTAGTGGTTTGATTCTTAGTAGTTGTGTGATTCTTAGTTGTTGTGTGATTCTTAGTTAGTGTGATTCTTAGTTAGTGTGTGATTCTTAGTTGTTGTGTGATTCTTGGTTGTTGTGTGATACTTATTAGTTGTGTGATTCTTGGTTGCTGTGTGATTCTTAGTTGTTGTGTGATTCTTGGTTGTTGTGTGATTCTTAGTATTTGTGTGATTCTTAGTTGTTGTGTGATTCTTAGTTGTTGTGTGATTCTTATTTGTTGTGTGATTCTTAGTTAGTGTGTGATTCTTAGTTAGTGTGTGATTCTTAGATGTGTGATTCTTAGTTGCGTGTGATTCTTAGATGTGTGATTCTTAGTTGTGTGTGATTCTTAGATGTGTGATTCTTAGTTGTGTGATTCTTAGTAATTGTGTGATTCTTGGTTGTTGTGTGATTCTTAGTTGTGTGATTCTTGGTTGTTGTGTGATTCTTAGTAGTTGTGTGATTCTTGGTTGTTGTGTGATTCTTAGTTGTTGTGTGATTCTTAGTTGTTGTGTGATTCTTAGTTGTTGTGTGATTCTTAGTTAGTGTATGATTCTTAGTTAGTGTATGATTCTTAGTTAGTGTATGATTCTTAGTTAGTGTATGATTCTTAGTTAGTGTGTGATTCTTAGTTAGTATGTGATTCTCAGTTAGTATGTGATTCTTAGTTAGTGTGTGATTCTTAGTTAGTGTGTGATTCTTAGTTAGTATATGATTCTTAGTTAGTGTATGATTCTTAGTTAGTGTATGATTCTTAGTTAGTGTGTGATTCTTAGTTAGTCTGTGATTCTTAGTTAGTATATGATTCTTAGTTAGTGTGTGATTCTTAGTTAGTGTGTGATTCTTGGTTATTGTGTGATTCTTAGTTGTTGTATGATTCTTAGTTAGTATATAATTCTTAGTTAGTGTGTGATTCTTAGTTGTTGTGTGATTCTTAGTTAGTATATAATTCTTAGTTAGTGTGTGATTCTTAGTTGTTGTGTGATTCTTAGTTAGTATATAATTCTTAGTTAGTGTGTGATTCTTAGTTGTTGTGTGATTCTTAGTTAGTATATAATTCTTAGTTAGTGTGTGATTCTTAGTTGTTGTATGATTCTTAGTTAGTATATAATTCTTAGTTAGTGTGTGATTCTTAGTTGTTGTGTGATTCTTAGTTAGTATGTGATTCTCAGTTAGTGTGTGATTCTTAGTTGTTATGTGATTCTTAGTTAGTGTGTGATTCTTAGTTGTTGTGTGATTCTTAGTTAGTATGTGATTCTCAGTTAGTATTTGATTCTTAGTTAGTGTGTGATTCTTAGTTAGTGTCTGATTCTTAGTTAGTGTATGATTCTTAGTTAGTGTGTGATTCTTAGTTAGTGTGTGATTCTTAGTTAGTGTGTGAATCTTAGATGTGTGATTCTTAGTTGCGTGTGATTCTTAGATGTGTGATTCTTAGTTGTGTGTGATTCTTAGATGTGTGATTCTTAGTTGTGTGATTCTTAGTTGTTGTGTGATTCTTGGTTGTTGTGTGATTCTTAGTAGTTGTGTGATTCTTGGTTGTTGTGTGATTCTTAGTTGTTGTGTGATTCTTAGTTGTGTGTGATTCTTAGATGTGTGATTCTTAGTTGTTGTGTGATTCTTAGTTGTTGTGTGATTCTTAGTTGTGTGTGATTCTTAGATGTGTGATTCTTAGTTGTGTGTGATTCTTAGATGTGTGGTGTGATTCTTAGTTGTATGATTCTTAGTTGTTGTGTGATTCTTAGTATATGATTCTTAGTTAGTATATTATTCTTAGTGTGTGATTCTTAGTTGTTATGTGATTCTTAGTTAGTGTGAAATTCTTGGTTATTGTGTGATTCTTAGTTGTTGTATGATTATTAGTTAGTGTGTGATTCTTAGTTGTTGTCTGATTCTTAGTTAGTGTGTGATTCTTAGTTAGTGTGTGATTCTTAGTTGTTATGTGATTCTTAGTTAGTGTGTTTTTCTTAGTTGTTGTGTGATTCTTAGTTAGTATGTGATTCTCAGTTAGTATGTGATTCTTAGTTAGTGTATGATTCTTAGTTAGTCTATGATTCTTAGTTAGTGTATGATTCTTAGTTAGTGTGTGATTCTTAGTTAGTGTGTGATTCTTAGTTATTGTGTGATTCTTAGTTGTTATGTGATTCTTAGTTGTTATGTGATTCTTAGTAAGTGTATGATTCTTAGTTAGTGTGTGATTCTTAGTTAGTGTGTGATTCTTAGTTAGTGTGTGACTCTTAGTTAGTGTGTGATTCTTTGTTAGTGTGTGATTCTTCGCAGTTATGTTATTCTTAGTTGTTGTGTGATTCTTAGTTAGTGTGTTATTCTTAGTTGTGTGATTCTTGGTTGTGTGATTCGTAGTTGTTGTGTGATTCTTGGTTGTTGTGTGATTCTTTGTTGTTGTGTGATTCTTAGTTAGTGTGTGATTCTTAGTTGTGTGATTCTTATTAGTGGTTTGATTCTTAGTAGTTGTGTGATTCTTAGTTGTTGTGTGATTCTTAGTTAGTGTGATTCTTAGTTCGTGTGTGATTCTTAGTTGTTGTGTGATTCTTGGTTGTTGTGTGATACTTATTAGTTGTGTGATTCTTGGTTGCTGTGTGATTCTTAGTTGTTGTGTGATTCTTGGTTGTTGTGTGATTCTTAGTATTTGTGTGATTCTTAGTTAGTGTGTGATTCTTAGTTAGTGTGTGATTCTTAGATGTGTGATTCTTAGTTGCGTGTGATTCTTAGATGTGTGATTCTTAGTTGTGTGTGATTCTTAGATGTGTGATTCTTAGTTGTGCGATTCTTAGTTGTTGTGTGATTCTTAGTAATTGTGTGATTCTTGGTTGTTGTGTGATTCTTAGTTGTGTGATTCTTGGTTGTTGTGTGATTCTTAGTAGTTGTGTGATTCTTGGTTGTCGTGTGATTCTTAGTTGTTGTGTGATTCTTAGTTGTTGTGTGATTCTTAGTTGTTGTGTGATTCTTAGTTAGTGTGTGATTCTTAGTTGTGTGATTCTTAGTTGTGTGATTCTTAGTTGTTGTGTGATTCTTAGTTGTTGTGTGATTCTTAGTTGTGTGATTCTTAGTTGTTGTGTGATTCTTAGTTGTTGTGTGATTCTTAGTTGTTGTGTGATTCTTAGTTGTTGTGTGATTCTTAGTTGTTGTGTGATTCTTAGTTAGTGTGTGATTCTTAGATGTGTGATTCTTAGTTAGTGTGTGATTCTTAGATGTGTGATTCTTAGTTGTGTGTGATTCTTAGATGTGTTGTGTGATTCTTAGTTGTTGTGTGATTCTTAGTTAGTGTGTGATTCTTAGTATATGAATCTTAGTTAGTGTATGATTCTTAGTATATGATTCTTAGTTAGTGTGTGAATCTTAGTTAGTGTGTGATTCTTAGTTAGTATATGATTCTTAGTTAGTGTGTGATTCTTAATTAATGTGTGATTCTTAGTTGTTGTGTGATTCTTAGTAGTTGTGTGATTATTAGGTGTTTTGTAGTTCTTGTTTTTTGTGTGTCATTCTTAGCTGATGCGTGATTTTTAGTTATGAATAAGATATGACCATTTTTACTGCAAGCATAACTAATGGAGCCCAGGTCGATCGACCATTTATTCAGTTTAAAAATCTGCAATCAGAAAAGTACTAAAATACATTTTTTTATATACCCGAACAAGCTAAACACATACCCCCCACCCAAACCACCAAATATATGTAGACAAAGATGTGCATCTTCCATTGAAAGTATATGAACAGGGCAGTCGACTTCCTATATAGTCATACAAGCATGGATGGGATCTCTATGGCGATATACGAACATGGCGACAGACTTCCAATGGAGATATACATACAGGGCGACCGACTTCCAATAGAGATATACGAACATGGCGACCGACTTCCAATAGAGATATACGAACAGTGCGACCGACTTCCAATAGAGATATACGAACAGGGCGACCGCCAAAAAAGATGTACGAACTTGTAGATAATGCTTAAAGCAATCAATGATTCAATAGAACGCTTTGTAATTGATCTATTCATCAGTCCATAAAAGCGTGTAGCACACATTATGGTCTCAGCTGCTTCTATACAAATATGTGTAGCTAAAAACGTGATCATTGTTGGAATTAGAGACGTGCAGGAACAACACATACAGCTATGCAACACATTTTATGAGTAACCTACCCGCGAAGTGCTTAAACGAGGAATGGTTATAACAATTAAATTAGGCGTTAGATCTGCGATCAATTACACTATGTGGCTGTTCTGATATTGGTTATGTATATGGTGATTTGTTTTAGGTCGTTGTGGGTACACGGGAGCTCTCTACATCGACATTACCATTGTTACTGTTTTACCGTTTGGTTCATATATTCATTGTCACTAGTTAGTTAGTCGTTGGATCATCGTCACTGCACTCAGGACAAGTCCATATGTGCTCTGATCTCTCCTTGAGTGTATCCGCCAATACTTGTTGACTTATGGGTCCCAGTACCCATTGATTGACCATTATTCTTTCTCGCCCACGAAACCGCTCCTTTCTAGCGACACCACATTTCAAACCAAGCTCGATTATTCTAGTCATAGACCAAGAGTCTCTATTGAGTCTCTGCAGTCTCTATTGAGTGTTACTTTGAAGGCTGTCGGACAATCTAAGGGCGTCCGACTCCATTCCGCACCAGATAGCACATCCTCACTTATACAGTCATTTGTTCGGGCGTTTTCCCTTAGGGAGCTCAAAATGTCTGCCCAATCCATCGCTCCACCAACAGCCGTAGTAGCAGCGTGTGCGGCCAACCTATTTGCTTTCTCATTACCGTGGACTCCTGCATGTCCCGGCACAAAAATAAAAGTAACTTTATGCACACAGGAATTCTTCATTGCATCCAGTAACTGTTCCCGAATGTACTCCGCCTGAACTTTCACAATCATGCCCATCGAGTCACTGAGTATGCAGGCATGCTCGTAGATAGTCTGCGAGAACGCAGCTTCTCAAATCTTTGATTACTGCCAAAATCTCCATTGTCATGCTGCTGGTCGTCTGAGCGAATGCACCACATTCCTCTCAGATGGTCTCCCCCCTCCCACCTTTGAGCCGTGAAGGCCCACGCATTCCTAATGTGTTTCTCAACCGATCTATATATATATATATATAATCATATCACCTTCCTTGGAATTCTCACCGATCAGAGCGATCACCTCCGACTCCACCACTGTCGGACACCATTCCCTGCAGTCTCTATTGAGTGTTACTTTGAAGGCTGTCGGACAATCTAAGGGCGTCCGACTCCATTCCGCACCAGATAGCACATCCTCAATCTGCACACACTCTGTATAACTTCTGCACGACTGTATCCACGACTGTATCCACGACTTTCCTCTCTTAATTCGACTGACTTTCGTTTTGATAATTTCAGGATGTAGTGTTCTCTTTATCAGCAGTGATTTGTAGGTAGTTCGGTGCATTACACCTTTGTATTCTTTGCTCTGCAGTTGGGCAATCAAGTAAGTATCGCATATGCCGTGCCGACGTATCTCTCGTACACCCCAAAATGATTCGCTTTGCCTCATTCTGGATTCTATCCAATCTTTCTGTTTGAGTCTGACTCAGTGTTAGTATCGCCAGTGCGTACTCTACCACCGCCACCACCAATCCCCGATACAGCATAAATAGCAGCCTCTGTTCACATTAAACAGCAGCCATAACTTTCATCGCCGCAAGAACTTTACAAGCCTTTACAATGATGTGATCAACATGATCTTTGAAACTCAGATTTTGGTCCAACATTTTAATGCTTATATTTCTTGCTGTGTAGTTATGTTCGTCACATCTGTCCACATCTTTCTGTCACGTTTATTGTCAACCACTCCTTTCCTACACTTATATTTTCCCATGCCACCATCCAAAGCTGTTCAGTACATTATCTATTGGCATTCCCTGTCCGTCTTTTCTTAAACGTTTCTGCTGTTACGAAATACTCCATTTACTTCTTTTCCTGTTGTGTCCATATGGTGCAGATTATTCACGTATGCGCGTAAGCAGTGCAGTTCTTGTCTATTTTTAGTTAATTTTTTTCAAGATATCTGCTTTATGTTTTATTTGTCAATGCAGGTGTCATTCACTGATAATGTTCCACTTGCAGTAAGAAAAGGAAATGATCCTGACAAGGATGGCAATATATTACTTGAAGTGATTTATATGGATAGGAAAAAATATTTCTAAACATTTTTATATAAAACTACATATCTGATGTTCCACTAATTTCTTAAAATTTTTATTAAAAAAACTACATATCTGTTGTTCCACTAATTTCTTACCATTTTGCTGATTGCATAACATTCACTTTCATATAACGTGATTGGTTTAATTTAACATAGTATTTCCTTTAATATAGGTATGTTTTCTTACACCTCATTGTATAGGAACCTGTGGCAGGCACTTGATATGCTCTTCGCTTATTGATAATGGCAGACTTAAAATATTCTCGAAGTGTCCTATCAAGAGGTGTCATTCACTGTACTTAATAATGTTCCACTTGCAGTAAGAAAAGGAAAGGATCCTGACAAGGATGGCAATATATTACTTGAAGTGATTTATATGGATAGGAAAAAGACATACACTCAGAATTTGAATTTAAGTGAGGATTGTGGGAAAGTGTCGACCTCACTTCACTCTCTTGTTGGACTTCGTCTGAAACCAGTAGCAAGACGAAAGGAGATGACTGTAAATAGACTGATTAACTACTGACTAACTATATATCTGATTGACTGTCTGACTGACTAATTTATTAATGAGTAACTAACTAACTGATTAATAAAATAAATGACTGACTATCTGAGTGATTATCTGACGGAGAAAATAACAAATTGACTAACAGACTGAATGACTAGCGGACTGGCTATCTAACTGACTAGTTAACTAATTGCCTGACTGCTGAGTGGCAAACTAACTGGATGATTATATAAATAAATGACTGACTATCTGACTGACAGACGTACTGCTTTACTGACTAATTGACTGACTTAGTGAATGCCTAGCTCACCTACTAAATAAATAACAAATTAACTAACAACTAACTTGCTGACTGAATGACTAACTACTAACTAGCTAGCTATCTGATAGACCGGTTGACAAGCTAACTAATTATTGACTAACTATCTGACTGAATAATTAACTGATTGACAAACTATCTGACTGACACACTATCTGACTAACTAACTGACTGACTAACTTACTGACGGATTAACTAGCTGCTTACTGACTAACTAACTGACTGACGGACTAACTAACGGACAGACTAACTCGCGTACTAACAAACTTACTAATTGCTAACTGACGGACTAACTAAATTACTAATCACTGACTTAAAGATTAACTAACTGACTAACGCAGCACACGCTTGCGAAGATTCCTAAACATCACCATCAGACCCGACAAGTAATGAATGACTGTGTATCCAATGTTTTTTTTAAATATTGTATATTACCACTAGTCCATAATTAATAAATATAACAATGACACTTTTAAAGCCAAAGTTCCATATTGACTAATGTTTGGTCAAATTTGACTATTTTTAAAATTTCATTAGCCATAAAATGTATATTTCTGGTCATTGCTTTTGACAAATTTAAAAGTATATCACATTTCGCACATTGTTGTGTTTGATTTGATCTATCTATCTATCCGTCTATCCATCCATCCATGTATCAATCCATCCATCTATTTATCTATTTATTGTATTTTCTCTGCTTTTGCTGTTAAGTAAAAAGTCAGTGGCATGATTTAATGACGACCAGGTTTCGGTCTATGAATGGCACGTTTGGTCGCTTGATATACTGTAATTTTGTGATTTCTCAGAACGTTCGTCGCTCCTTCAATCCACCTTCTTCTTGGTCTTCCAATGTTTCTTGTTGTTTCCACTCACTTGTTGCATGCTCTTTCCGCTGGGCGATATGTTATCATTCTCATTGTGGCCCAACTATTTCAGTCTCTCTCATATTTGACCACATACAATATTTCAACAGCTCTTGTAATTCCTTCATTCCTCACATTATCGCTTTTTGTTGGTTAATTGCTGATCCAGCGATCTATGGGCTCACGCCCTTTGATCCAATGCCGTTGTGTAATATATGTATATGTTTGTGAGCTGTTGTTTTGTTCCATATAATGTGTTCCATTTATCTGGCCCTGGAGGGAGATAGTCTCTTTTTGTTCTGTTTGCGGATTTTCTTAAACATCTCACTTCAAATGGGGTGAACTTTATGTCGTGTTCATTAGTTGATGTCCATGTTTGACATCCATAACACAATGTTATAATCATGGCCGCAGATACGTTTTCATTAAGGATGGGATTTTAAATAAAAAATGACAGTTTTCGTGTGTAAATCCCTCTCTTTTTGATGGGGAATTTGATGATCATTTTGTGAATAATAGTTGAGGGAGAGGTTTTATTTACGGTACCCCTTTGCCAAACATTCTAGTACCAAATGTCAAAACATCCTGGTCTAAAAATCCAAGAAATCCTTCTATCGACTTATCTATAGGCTTAATTGGTATGAAGATTGAATTTATCAGCCTATCTATAGGCTTAGTTGGTGTGACGAATGAATTTATCAGTTTATCTATAGGCTTATTTGTTATGAAGATTGAATTTATAGGCTTATCTGTAGGCTTAGTTGATATGAAGATTGAATTTGTGATCATTCAAATTAATAACACATTTGGGTCGTCATCGTGACCCACTTCTTAAATATAATAATTAGATTTTTATGAACACGTATAAAGTCTGCTTACACCTGAAAATAATGTTTGTAGAATTGTTTACCTCGCTATACACTTGACGACACTACACACATGAAGACACTACACACATATATATTCTAAATACTTGAAGACACAGCACACGTGAAGACGCTACGAATTTTAAGACACTACACATTTAAAAATAATATACACATGAAGACAAAACATACTTGAAAACTCCACGTACTTGAAGACACTACATATTTGAAGACACTACATACTTGAAGACACTACATACTTGACGACGCTACATACTTGAAGACGCTACATAGAGCCTACGTGAAAACACTACATATTTTAAGAAACTATATACTTGAAGACACTACATATTTTAAGACACTACATATTTGAAGACACAAAATACTTGAAGACACTACATACTTGAAGACACTACATACTTGAAGTCACTGCACACATGCAGCCACTACACATTTGTAGACACTAAACGTATTAAGAATATGTACATTTGAAGACACTACATACTTGAAGACACTACATACTTGAAGACACTACATATTTTAAGACACTACACACTTGAAGGCACCACACACTTGAAGAGATAGCACACATGAAAACACTACACATCTAAAAGCACTACGCGCATAAGGACACTGTACACATTAAAACACACATACTTGAAGATACTAAATACTTGAAGACTCTACATATTTGAAGACACTAAATACTTGAAGAAACTACATATTTGAAGACACTAAATACTTTAAGTAACTACATATTTAGAGACACTAAATACTTTAAGAAACTACATATTTGAAGACACTAAATACTTCAAGAATCTATATATTTGAAGACACTAAATATTTGAAGAAACTACATATTTGAAGACACTAAATACGTGAAGAAACTACATATTTGAAGACACTAAATACTTTAAGAAACTACATATTTAGAGACACTAAACACTTTAAGAAACTACATATTTGAAGACACTAAATACTTGAAGAAACAACATATTTGAAGACACTAAATACTTGAAGAAACAACATATTTGAAGATACTAAATACTTCAAAAATATACATATTTGAAGATACTACATACATGAAGACACTACATACATGAAGACACTACATACATGAAGACACTACATACATGAAGATACTACATACCTGAAGATACTACATACATGAAGACACTACATACATGAAGACACTACATACATGAAGACAATCTGCACATGAATACTCGACATACATGAAGACATTGCGCACATGAAGATACTACATACATGAAGATACTACATACATGAAGATACTACATACATGAAGATACTACATACATGAAGATACTACATACATGAAGATACTACATACATGAAGATACTACATACATGAAGACACTACATACATGAAGACACTACATACATGAAGATACTACATACATGAAGACACTACATACATGAAGATACTAGACACTTGAAGACACTAAGCACTTAAATACACTACACACATGTATACACTGCACACATGAAGACACTACACACGTGAAGACACTGCATACCTGAAGACACGACAAACATGAAATCACAACACATGAATACACTAGACACTAGTTGGGAGTATACACATGAAGACACTGTGCATATGAAGACATTACATACTTGAAGACACTACACACATGAAGACACTAAACACATAAAGACAGTACACATGAATGCACTACACATATGAAGACACTACACATATACAGTTTTTATCACAGTCACGACATACTCTCATGCTTCTTCTTCTTAAAAGGGAAATGCGCAATATTTTTAGATAGATGTGACAGCGTCCTGTTTGAGCAAGTTTCACTTAACTTAGAGAGCACAATAACTATTTACAGCTGGGTAGAACGAAGTGTTTGAATACTGTTTAGACGTATATCGACCGGGATTGTAGCGGTCTAATGACTGTCAGCTCCCGAGTTTCATTTCCTATGGACATTGACCGGAGACCGACGAATGAATCAATGACCACCATGGCTCGTGCTTCTTTAATAAGAGGGGGAAATAATGATTACAGCATTTTCAATATGCAGCCATAATTTGTACGAAGATTGACTATTTTATCCATTCCAGCGTCCACATTCTACACTATGAAGTTTTTGTTTTATACCTCGCTCAAATCTCTTTCATGGGGTCCAAAACGTATCAACTCTTGTGGTAATATTGAAGTCACGAAGACGTCATCAAGTCAGTTTCAATATGTTTTCAAATATAATCTTCGATTCGCTCAAACAAGTTTTCGTATATTTTTTCTTAGATAAAAAAAAAAATATATGAATCTAGCTTCGTCCAAAAGAGACACCCCCCCCCGCCCCAAATCTCATACCTTATTTTTATTTGTTATAGCAATCTTGCAGTCACATAGTTCCTGTGTCGATATCATGTGGCATTTAGAGAACACCAAGGAACTGCTACATCAACAGGAAATTCTATAGTGGATGGTACATGATGACAAGAGATCTGAGTTAATAAGGTCAGTCATGAATACGCTACAAAATGATGACGAGAAGACTACATGAGGCATTGTACACATTCAGAGAATAATAGAAATGGGAGTGACAAGCGGAGATGGGAGAAGGATCGTGAGAACCAATAACTGACTGTCACATTGAGAGGTTACACTCCTAGATTACTGAAGAGCTGACGAGCTTTAGCTGTTAGAGAAGTAAATTTAAGTAGGAAGCCAGAGGACAATTTTAAAAATTCATGAGACTATCGGGAATTGAACCAGTCCGTTCAACGGCACCAAATCGCCTAGCAACAACTGCACACGCGTTCTTCCGCACTAATCGCATCTTTTTTTGGAGATGCGGTTAGTCAAGTGCGGAAGAACGCGTGTGCAATTGTTGCTAGGCGATTTGGGGCCGTTGAACGGACTGGTTCAATTCCCGTTAGTCTCATGAGCTGTTAGAGAATACCGTCGGTGTCGGGAATGGTGGACGCCTAATCAAGGATCAATCTTTACTTCAAATTCACATATCCCACCACAATCATTTAATATGTATTTGGTCTTGTTTTTGCGGATATAAAGCAGTAAAATATTAATGCTGTATATTTCCTATATGATGTTCGTTCATCACAAGTGATGATGATCTTTTCTTATATCTTGTATTACACTTTTGAAATTCAGTTAGAGTTACGTCCTTGATTATGAGTTCGTAGGTCTACTCAGCCACAACCAATTTCAGGTATATTATGGACTGCGTCATCTATCTTGGCTGACATAGGACATCGTGATTTTCAATGACTGGCATCATGAACAAGAAGTATAGGCCAATATAACATGACGGTTACAACTCATGGATAACACGGGTAAGCTTTATATGAATGAGGCAGTCCGCAGTCCATGATATCGTAAGATAGATGTGACCCAGCCTAGAGGGGTGTCTCGGAATGTGATGAACGGTTTCCATGTTTACAACTGTTTTTTCTGGATTACGAAGTTTTGATGGTGTAGTTAGCGCACTACTAGAAACAGTGATATGCCACATTTAGTTATATCCTGTAGGATTTGTGATTTTTATTTTTAGTTGATTATGGGATGAATGTAAATCATTCAAGGTTGTTCCAACTTGCGAACTACCTATTTTCGATGCAGACAAAAGAAAAAAATGGCGCCTCGACTACTCAGGCTAACAGCTAATTTAACAGCGTAGAATGTTATCGCAAAGAGGCAACCAAAGGCAGCAGCAGGGAATGTCCATCCCTATACAAAAAATATGTGACTGCACACGAGGCGGAGGAATCTAAATGGATAAACGGCTCAGACGCTGAAATATCGTATTGTGTGGCGCACAAGCGGCACGTTCACGACAGAAAATGATTGTTGGCTGGCCACCGTGGAAAATACTAGGACATTAACACGAACATCCCAAAGCCAAGCAACGAACCAACAACATATGACGATTAGAATTAAACAGATGCCTAAAAGTACTTTCAATGATATGAGGAAAATATTAACATCTTAAACAAATTACAAACAAGCTAAAAGTGAGAATTATAAAATGCTACATCTATTCTATATTAATGTAAGGCTTAGAAACATGGACAATAAACAAACAATTAGAAGACAAAATTGATGCCTTTGAGATGTGAACATATTGAAGAATAGGGAGAACATCATGGAAAGAGAAGAAAACAAAGAGGTTCTAACAAGACTTCGTATGAAGAAAGAATTATTTTTAAAAAAAAGATCAAGCAAATACAAATTTTGGACTTATTAAAAGACATGACACCCTGTTAAAGAAGTTATTGAGTGCAAAGTCGAGGGAAGGCGAGCAAGAGGTAGGCAGAGATACAAGTGGGAGAGTAACATCCCAAGATGGACACGTTACAGTCTAGCAGAGTGCACTACCGAGGCAAGAGACAGGGGATGTTGATCTGTTGCAGCCAACATTCGTTGCGGAGACGGGATTTAATAATGATGATGACCCAGCCTAAGAAGACCGGTACCTTATCTTTCTGAGAAAGTAAAAAAAAACAGCTGCGGGTTTTACGCTACTCACTTCATTCCTACTAATGGCGTTCATCGCAAACAATGAGTGCTCAAAACCGCACTTCACAATAAGCCTCTAAGTCGTGAAAATTATCTTTTAACTTTGATACCAATCGCGAAGGCCCGTAAAGGACTTTCAGCTCTGAGAGTGATGGCAGAGGCTGACACTAAACAACCACAGTTGGTAATCTTATATGAGGCTCGTGTCCTCCCTGTCATTGAATATGCAGGCGCTACTATCACCGCCAGTCACACAGATTGAGAGGCTAGAGAGCATGCAAAACGAAGCGATGCGGATCATCCTTGGTTGCATAAGGGACACACCCTGTGTGGATATGAGATTTCTCCTTGATTTTTCTAGCATATCTCATAGAATTGATATGTGGCGTACCCGCGCATACCTAAGAGTGAGTTATGACATAGACCACCCACTACACAGCGAGCTCCTACGTGTGAAGGGAAGCAGGCTCAAGAGAGGCAAATCGTGGATGTGTCGGGCCGAGGATACCGTTAAACATATCTGTGCGCCAGAAGACATAACTCCGAGCGAGGAATGGATACCTATTCCTACGGTCTTTCAGTGGGCAGTCATGACCGTCATTACACTCAATAGAGAGTGTAGGGAACTCAGCCCGTGAGCGTGGATGCTGAGGTCAAGGCACTAATCTGCGAGAATACCGATGACACAGATGTTGTGATTTATACGGATGGGTCGTTTATTTGTCACCACCGATGCGCATGGGCCTTTACTTCCAGATCAAAAGGAAGAACAGTACACGAAGCAAGTGGTGCCTTTACCGCAACAACAAGCAGCCTAACAATGGAAGTATTCGCAGTAACGCAGGCACTTAACTGGCTGGAATCGCAAGCCTATTTCCAAGTGTGCATACTAAGTGACTCTCTGAATATGATTCAGAAAGTCAAAACAGGTGACGTACGTAGGGAATGGGTGGAGTCATTAGAGAGAGCAGAAAAGCGGGCATACTACAAAGACTCACGCTTATTTTTGCCCCTCGACACGCGGGCGTGGATGGAAACGAACGAGCCGACCAATTAGCTAGCCTCGTCACTACAACAGACGGTCAGCCTATGGACCGAGCAGACATACTCATTGCTCTTCGTGAATCCTCACGATCAGAGGATTTTGAGATGAATGAGCATGAGTCAATATCGAGAATGCGCGTTTTTGGAGTGAGGGTGGGCGTGGCCCGTAGAGACCCCCTGACAAAGATTTCAAAAAGAGCAGTGAAACAACATAGAACCGGAACTATCAGCCGTTATACCCTGAGAGATTTACTGAATCGTAGATCTGAAAACCTGTGGACTTGTGTGCGAAGAGGATAATCAACATACCTAATACCTAATCCCAACTTTTCATTTCTGCTAATATATCCTCTTTAATTTTCCCCAAAAAGTAATGCTATAAGCCTAACAAATACAACATAACCAAGAGACCAATCACACATGGTCACAGAATAAAAGAAGTTTCGGGAACAAGCATAAATGCAGCCCACATAAGCTCCTGACATCTATTCTACCCCTGACACCTGTAATTTCTCTTACCCCCTTCGCACCTGTGTGGTTTGCGCTGTTTATGTTCCGAAATTCACGTTAGCTACTATATGACCTAGTTGGACTGGACTTGTTTATGTGGAAATGCGCAGATCTCAAGATACAAGAGTAAGCGACCGCATTTGGGACGCCACTACAAGGGGTGAATATACACACACATGGCGCTGGGAGTTTCTATACGACAGTACTATAGAGTTCTTATACTTTTTTGACCCACACTGGTGATGATTAACATCTAAATAAATTACAAACAAGTTAAAAATGAGAATTACAAAATGCTATATCTATTATATATTAATGTATGGCTCAGAAACATGGACACTAAATAAACAATTAGAAGACAGAATTGATGCCTGTGAGATGTGAGTATATAGAGGAATAGGGAGAACATCATGGAAGGAGAAGAAAACAAACAAAGAGGTTCTAACAACACTTAATATGAAGAAAGAACTACTAAGAGAAATAAAGATCAGGCAAATAAAATATTTTGGACACATTAAAAGACATGACCACCTATTGAAGACCTTACTTGAGGGTAAAGTCAAAGGGAGGCGAGCAAGAGGTAGGCAGAGATACAAGTGGGAGAATAACATCACACGATGGACAAGTTACAGTCTAGCAGAGTGCACCACCACGACTAGAGACATGGGGTGGTGGAGATCCGTTGTAGCCAATATTCGTTGCGGAGACGGCACTTGATGATGGTGATGATGAAATAATCAATTCGCGAGTAGCTCTTAACGGCCCGTAGTCGTTCACACAAAATCACAGGTTTTTGTTTCAGTTGCGTAACTGATGTGACATCCGACTCAAATAAGGTTGTCTCAAAGGCATGGTTTTGTAAAGGGCTTTATGGATGCAAGTTAAATACTCAAATGGAGGCATTCCAGTGTGCCAGTATCCAGATATTGCCAAGTCCTGTCAGGAGCACAGCACGCACAAATATTCGGCCAGTTATCTCATCATGCTTCTGTCAGAGCGCGGTAGCTTAGTTCATAGTGAGCTTGCATGCTATCACCGGGTTACAGGGTGCAGGTTTGAAACCACGTCAGGACAAAAAATATGCGGGTTGTGATTTCTCGCTTGACACGACCACTCCTCCAGTCGACTCAGCTGTAAATGAGTACCTGACGCATGAGTTGGGGGGGGGGGGGTAAAGACAGCAAAGAAGAGAACTGGCCACCCCACCTAATAGTTGCTGCGACTTAGTACATGAAGATTTATCTTCATCCCCGACGGCAGGTTGCTGCCATGGGACATACCTTTACCTTTTAGTGATGACACATCTAGCATTGCCCGTCACTTAGGAATCTGCAACATAAGGACAAATATGCAATGTCCACTTGCTTGCAACTTTTCGCTATCTGTAAGGATTAATTGATGGACGACAAAAGTATAGACAAGATAAGACGCTGATTACTTTTTTTCACAGGTGACAGGTTGTTACCCTATCACCCAATTTGCCGTAGTCGCCTTCTACGACATGTCTGGAAAGAAAACAGTGGTTGGTTTTCATAATTAAGCAAGTTGGTCTCTTGGCGTCATATTCTTTGCAGCTGAACTATAAGTCCAGGCCCCTACTGCCACACAAACTGGCTACACTGTTGAGAGTATATTACACCGGTTGTAACGCTTTACACTGATTAGAACGTATTACACTGGTTGTAACGCTTTACACTGATTAGAACGTATTACACTGGTTGTAACGCTTTACACTGATTAGAACATATTACACTGGTTGTAACGCTTTACATTGATTAGAACATATTACACTGGTTGTAACGCTTTACACTGATTAGAACATATTACACTGGTTGTAACGCTTTACACTGATTAGAACGTATTACACTGGTTGTAACGCTTTACACTGATTAGAACGTATTACACTGGTTGTAACGCTTTACACTGATTAGAACGTATTACACTGGTTGTAACGCTTTACACTGATTAGAACGTATTACACCGGTTGTAACGCTTAACACTGATTAGAACGTATTACACTGGTTGTAACGCTTTACACTGATTAGAACGTATTACACTGGTTGTAACGCTTTACATTGATTAGAACATATTACACTGGTTGTAACGCTTTACACTGATTAGAACGTATTACACTGGTTGTAACGCTTTACACTGATTAGAACGTATTACACCGGTTGTAACGCTTTACACTGATTAGAACGTATTACACTGGTTGTAACGCTTTACACTGATTAGAACGTATTACACTGGTTGTAACGCTTTACACTGATTAGAACGTATTACACCGGTTGTAACGCTTTACACTGATTAGAACGTATTACACTGGTTGTAACGCTTTACACTGATTAGAACGTATTACACTGGTTGTAACGCTTTACACTGATTAGAACGTATTATACTAGTTAGAACATATTCCATTGGTGATAACGTATTGCATTGGTGAGAACGTGATGGTGTTCCTCCTTCGCAAGCGAAGATGAGCATGGCATGAAAAGAAGCAATAAAATGTGGTGAACAAGTAGTAAAAAACAAAAAAATATTTGGCTGTCTAATTTGGTTTGAGCTTGTGAGTTCCTAGGTGATCGATGAGTCCGATTCGCGTCAGGAAAGTTATATTGCATTGCGTGCAGAAGTGCAGAGGGTCCCGAGTAGAAGAGTTTTCGGATTTGTCTTTCCGCTTCCGTCGCTTGTAAATGTCCCACAGTGTTCTCTATTTTTCAAATTTAGTGATGTCAGCAGTGATTTGTGTGTGCACAGCTGAACCATCAAGGGTTTTAGTTTCCCAGGAGCTATGATCGATTCTGCAGTGCTGGAGATAGTTCTTTAGGTAATCCTTCAAGCTCTTTTTCTGCGATCACCTTTACCGTTTACCATCGCACATCTCCCTATAGAATAATCTCTTTAGAAGGCATTTGTCTGGCTTACGGACATTGTAGCCAGTCTAACGGAGTTGGGACCTAGTCAATAGGGCATGGATACTTTGCATAAGGGACATTTGAAGGATATCCGTGTCTGACAGTTGATCCTGCCAACGTACTCTCATGAGGTTTCTTAGGCACCGAAGGTGAAAAGAGTTAAGCTGTCCAGAGTGAAGAGGGAGAGGACGTATTTCTCTGGCGGGAACGTCCGGTAGAAAATTGTTACCAGTATAGTTAGAAAATGTGAATACTGTAAGAAAACTTCCAGCAACAATGTATGTATTTGCAACCAACCTTTACTGTGATGTAGAATAGTCCTCAGCATATTTTCCGTATAGGAGTCACGTAGTGCAGTGGTTAGCGCACTAGCTTCTCATTTGAGTGGTCCTGGGTTCATTCCCCAGTTGAGACGGGTACCGGATCAGTACCGGATCGAGAAGCAAAGACTACTAGAGAGGAGATGGTTACCACCCTCATACAGCAGAGCCACTGAAATATGAGAAAGCTAACATCTCACAACCCCCGCAGTTAAATGCTATGGATAACTTTACTGTTTACTTCCGTATAGAGATTCACAGATCGAGTCAAACCTTATTACCTAATTTTCGTAATGAGTCACACAAAGCTACTCCACCCCCCCCCCCCATCCCCGCCTCTGATATTGTATTTACCATTATCCTTATTGTTTGTCTTTCAGTCGGTTTAAAAATAAGTATATTCTATTAAATTTTAATTGCTTTCATGTTTCTGTAATTACTTGGATCAGATGTGCGGTTAGTTTAGTTACTTATTTGAAAAGATCCTTTGTTAATTTAAAAAAAACACGCATTTCATTGCATGGGAAGAATTTTTGTTAATAATCTCACCTTCGAATGTTGTATTGTTACCCAGAAAAAGACGTATACATTAATCCTTGCCATTTACAACACTTTAAAAAAATCTGCAAGCACATATTTCCTCTCAATGTTTCCTACTCCCTATGTGAGTCATAAAGATTTGGAGGAAGAGGGGATTAATATCGGATAGACTTACTGCACTCTATCATAGTAAGTGACAAGGTAATACTTAGTATAATTATGTATTTCTGAAGCAAACGTATCATCATAAGATGTAGTGTTATGTATTACTATAACAACGGTGTCACGATCAGATTTAGTGTTATGTATTACTATAACAACGGTAGTAGTATATAAGGTGCATTTGGATGTGTATTTTCCTGGCACCAATGACAAAGAAGGAAAAACCTGGCACCAAAGACAAAGAAGAATTAATTCCAAGGATAACAAGGCTTAGCTGAGTTTTTCTGGGGGTTTCTGGGGTTTTCGTGAGGTATTTTAAAAAAAATAAAAAATTTTGAAATATTTTATTTTGAGCTTAGTTTATTGTTAATTTTATTTATTGTCTAGAGTTTTCGTGTATTGTTTCTTTTTGAGATTTTCCAATGTTTACTATTTAATGTAGTACCGTAGGATGTCTCCGGCCTTTACTTGTTGTTATTGTTGTGATATCGTGCTATATAAATAAACTGTCAAAAGGGTAAGGGCGAGTCGTCTCTACATACACAAATGATTCTCAAAAACCGTCTACCTCTTCTGTAATGTAGGTGTTGGTAGAATACACATGTCGGTTATTGCCAGGTCGGGTGTTACATGTGATAAGTCTCCTTGGTATTATATATAAAAGGGGAATACATAATGGTCACATATATACAAACAACCATAGATAAAACATGAAGCTTTCTGAGTTGTGTTGAATAGGTTTTTTTATTCAGGTTTCCATTGTTTTAAATGAACATACATATATAATTAGCATGAAAAGTGGCTTTATGTATACTTTATTTGTAACATACATTCATATAGGCATAACACTCGTTAGTAGTCACATAGTTCAGGGAAATACCCGTTGTTTACATATATACATACAAAGCTTAGATAAAACATGAAGATTTGAATAGTTTATTTCATGTTATGACAGGGTCGTCCACCTAAGTTAACATAAAAAACGCTTTGATGGTAGTCATAAATTTCAGGGAAATATATAATTTATACATATATACAGACAAACATAGTACCCTTTTAGTCATCTATTCGTCGTTTTACACAAATATACAAAAAGTTAATATGCAAATTGTGCTTATGTAGGTTTTATTAGTAGCATACATTCATATATACATGAAATAACACCAGTTGGTAGGCACATAACTTAGGGAAATTCATTATGCTTACACATATACATTAAAAACATAGATAAAATATGAAGAGTTTGAGTGGTGTAATTCATATTTTCGTCTTGGGACGGAGTCCCATAGCATGAAAATATGTTTTATTAATAATAGAGTGGTGGTTTAAATAGATAAAAAGGGCTTACAGAGGTTGGCCATGCCTCATATAATGCTATATATGTTATTATATACATGAAATAAGGATTAATAACTGTCGTAGAATTAGATTTTGTGTCAGATGTTCAGGGGAATAGTCGAGATGTCATCGGTCTGTACCTGTCGTTTTATGTAGAAATAGGACAGGGCGGCTCTATCTTGTTCGTATGTGTAAATGGCTGACTTGTGAACTTTGAAACCTACATTTTTACCGCCGTGTGCCTTTTGTGTGCTTAAAACAGCTAAAAATATGTTTCTGTCAAATGTGTTATGTTGATGACTCAACCCTTTAGTCGATATCTTATTATAGCCACCAAAGCAAAAATAAGTTTTACTACAAAGAGCTATAATGCCCTTTCCTGAATATTCGAGTTTGAATAAGCCTGGACATCGTTTATCACAGACTCTAGCTTCGATGCAATGTGGACACTCTTTCGGAGGACTGAGGAGCCTTTCTGTATGCATCTGGCAGCATTCTCGGGGAAACCACTGGTCATAAACTCGGAGAAATTCAGCTTTCATGTCTGGTTTAATGACATCGTGGAGATTGAGAGCTGATAAGGCTAAATACAAGGAATCAGTATGTGTCTTCGTTAATTCAAAGTCAGCCCTAGCGACAAATCTGTCCAGGATATCGTAGTAAAATTCCAACATTCTCATCTTGGCATACTGGTAGACGAAAAACCCTATCTGTAATGGGAGGTCCCAATTAATTTTCTTTTTACTCATCTCTACTTCAAAAATGTCGTCAGCGATCGCCGTCATGTTTTTAAATCGTGGGGAATTTATTAATTTTGATGTTTCATCACCTCTAACATAGGATACATCTGCGTGTCTGGCCTTATTAGTCAAAGTTTTCCCATATGCCGAATTGCCCAACAACTTCATAGTGTCACTCGTGATTGAATCGCCGGGTGAAAGGTCACCATTACGTCTAGCTGCTGTGACAGTATCTCCAAACTGTTTGAAACAAGCTACAGGTTGATACTCAATCACTTGATAAATTTCGGTTACCACCAAACCATGATTAAGATACCATTTTAACAATGGTGTAGCTAGTAGAATTTTTTTACCGAAATAGCTACCGATCAATGTACGCCTAGGCGTCGTTAATAGATTATGCTCTTCTGCATATCTCTGCATTAGAGGGTCAATGTCTGCTCTAGTAACATCTATATTTTTGAATATAGGTGTCATTTCAACAAAGTGAGCCTTCAGGTGTTCTGGTACGTGGATATCGCACTCGACTAATCCAAATAAGGTCTCGTCAGTGACAGAAACCAGAATCTGCTGAACCGATAACGGGTATTTTCTTTTGGCGTAAGATGGTTTTTGGCGAGGGAAGGTGTCGCTCAGAAAATGGGTGATCGCTAGGTCATCTCGTTTTAGTTTCTGCCATGTGCATTCCCACATCACCACCAAATTTACTTGGTAATTCTTAATTAGGTAGTCACTAATCTCAGTAGTTTTTTCATACAAGTTGGTCAGTGATTTCTGTCTGACTGGGCTTATATCACGACCTCTGGTGATTGGGCATTCTAGATGTCCGTGGAACAGACAGCCATGAAACTGGTAAGCTGTTCGAGTTTCACTATCCCAACCATCGACTCTAATATGTCTACGACCCAAAACAATTTCTTTCCCGTTGAACTGAGTCCTCAGGTGTACATTATTTGTATGGGCCACTCAAGTCAACCATTCCCGACATTGAATAGTGTATTTATTGAGTTTGTGCTGCTTGAATCCATCCTCTTTATACCTTCTTACTGGAAAATCTGTGGGCATATTCTGCATCAGGGCCCATAAATATAGAGCGTTGGCATCATAACCCTTGATGGTCTGCACAACTTTACCCTTCCTAATATGCGTATGACCGGCTTCATGGTGTCTATGAAAAATTATCGAAGGACCTCCGACAATATTGTCTCTAATCAGCTTATGTAAATCCTTCTCGCGTTTGGAGCATAAGGAAAAATGGATATTCAGTGGAAGGGTGCTGAATATGTATTTTAAGGTGACACCTGGGACTGATATCGCATCTTTAAACATGTCTACCTTGAGGTTCGCATAGAACGATACCTGTTTCTCTAGGGCATCTAACATAGGTCTGACATCTCTTATGTTGTACCAGATCAGGAAATCGCGTAAAGTTTTCATTTTATGCTCTCTCCAAATCGTCTGACAGTAAGCATACTCCTCAGTGGAAATATTACAATTTTTCAGTTTCGAGTGAAAGGCCGCGTGTGGTGGTAAGCAATTGGCGTGTAACTTAACGGGATCTGTTATGTACTCATAACAGAAAAAACCCTGTGTCTCCTTGACATTATAGGCAGCCAGATACTTACTGTATGAGAAACCTGGTGCTAGAAAATTCAGGACATCCAAAAATTTTTAGTTTGGGGTAGATATACACATAAAATCGGAGCCTCTTTTCACTATAAAATTGAAACCTCGCTTTTCGTTCTCTTCTTGGTCACCGACGAAATACTTAATAAAGCAACCTCTAAGTACATTAAGATCATACGAACTCGAATTGAATCCTATTACTGGTAGTTCCTGTAAATATGCATCTAACCTAGTCACAAGACCTGACAAATCACCCATCTGTGTATATACATTGGCAAATCGTTTCCGTAGCAACGTATAAGCAACCTTTGAGATTCGAGTTAGGTGATCGAGCATCCTATTCACCAACTCCTGGGGGTCGCCTGTGGTGATGAAGCAAACTGGTTCCTCCATTCCAGGAACATTAGAGGCTACAGAACACGAGAGCGGGACGTGTCTTGCTGAAAATGTAGTTACAGTTCCCCCAACTGGTAAATTGGTCTGATCGAAGTAACACTCGTAATCATAGGTTGCACGATACGGGTATACAAACTGTGTGTCCACCTCTATCCCATGGGCTGCAATAGAGTCCCAAATGGTTTCCTGAGGCCGATAAACCCCACCCTTGAAGCTTTCTATTGTCATGTCACCGTTACATGTTTTTTCGTGTCGATCTAAGTCACGTAAAACTTTCCAAAGTTTTCCACATTTAGAACATGAGAAAGCCTGGCATACTGCATTGATATCCGTGATATACATAAAATGATCATTAAAATATAAAAGTCGCATTGTGTCGTTGTAATTTGTAGTACCTCTGAGTTTTGGGGTAAGAACATGGGCTTCATCAAACTCAAAGACATCTATATTTAATTAAAAAAAAAAACATTGCTCCAAGGCTGGAATCTGCGCTAAAGTTACACCAGCAAACTTTTTTGTAAAGACTAGGGACTGATCTTCGCACCACTGTTTTAGAAGTCGATAAACAGATTTGATTAGGGCTGTGATGGAAGCGCCTCTGTATAAGGCAAAGCAACAAAATAAACACAAATTATCGGTGTAATCTTGGTTAGTATTCAAGTTTCTTTGTAAAATGTGAACATATTTGTTATATTTAATGTGGTCTGGGGTATTACTTAAACAGCAGCCTATGGGGTAGTCTTTAATATGATAAAAGTAGAAGGAGGTGGCTGGAATTGTTTCAACAACGTACTTTGTATTTGGGCGGTTATGGTGGATGTGACTAAGTGGATCACTATCATGTAACTTAGAGATAAACGACTCATAATCTGCTATATTATTAATAAGTACCGGCATGTCCAAGACACAAGCGTTATTGATAGAGGCATGAAAAAATCTAAACTTATTTGTTTCCCTATATCGTAAAATAGCATGATGACTGTAATTTATTTTAAATCTCTTGTTTTGCTTTACAAAAAGCGGGGTCAATAAAGACCTCCAATCTATATACGGGTCACTCTCTGGGTTATGAAAAAATGTATATGACGACAGATAGCTGTTCACGTTGTTATGTGTTCGAATAGCTGACCAATTATCTCTATATAACGGCTCTACTTCAGCTGGTAATGTGTTTATACTGTCATATTCTGAGCTCACTCTGGGTAGTTTGTTAGAACCGGGGGTGGTGTTCATGTTTGGTCGTTTGTCTAGGGTTGATGATATTGAATAGTTTGTCTTGGAGGTCTCTGAGGATCTTGAAATTGTCGTTTGAGTTGAATCTCCTGGTGTCAGTGAAGTCGACGTCTGTGGTGTGTCTGCTGTATCTGTCATAGCACAAGATGCGTGAGCTGCTGAAAGCTTAGTCGTTGGTGAATTTGAGGTCGAGGGTTGTGTGTATGTTATGGATATATCACGCACAGTATCATAATCAGTGCCATGTTCGTTCTGGATGTGCTGTTTCAAATTACCAATTCTGGTAAACACCCTCAGGCAGAGTGAACATTCGTTCTTGTGTCCCCTATGTGCGCTATCCATGTGTTGCGTGAGAGAAACAACACGAAAACGATAGAAAATAAACAAAATTAACTATAAAACTAAGATTAAAATAAAGAATTTTTAATGGAACCGCGTTAAAAGGGTTTATCTAGTTGTGAAAAGTATTAGCATGTGAGGAAACACATCTAAAACACTTCAAATGTTTATATGAGAACCAGGCTTGTAGACAGAGAGAGATTGCTCCTCATCACGACAATTTGGTTTATAGCAAGACATGACAGCACGTAATAAACACAGAATTTAGGTACTTGTAACAGCAAAATAGAAGATGTAGAGAACTTTCGTTGTAGGCGGAGAGTGCCCCTCATTACATATGACAATTCACTTATTTAACAAGACATCACAACCCAAAATAAACACAGAATTTAGGCGCATGTAGCAATATAAGAAAAGATATATAGGGATTTTGAGAACAATTGTTGTTGGCGGCCTTTCATGACAACAAACTTATATAACAGAACGCAAAGAACGGAGACACCAGATTAAACAAACATTAAACAAACACAAAACAATCAAAAATATGACAATGGTAGACACGTCACTCTTAACCACAACCTATGGTTAAAAGGTAACATACACCAGTATAAATAAATAATATCTGTAATTAACATTACAGACATTAATTAAACATCTTTTATTTCACTAGTAGTAGCCAACAGCAAAGTTATAAATCCGGTTCAACTCATTTAGTAGGACATAATAAGATCGATATTTTGTATTATATTAAGAAGACCATCGAATTATATTATAGTAGATCTTGTAGAGAAATATACCCTGTATACAAAACACGCATTTAAGTCAGTAAATAAATATAAAGGAAATTGATTTATGTCATATGCCCGTGAAGTTGGTGAAAAATGTTATTATTTCCCTTTACTCGCACTACTTATATTTTTGTGCAAGGGGATATAATCACATTTTTGTTGTGAACCATAATGTGATTATATCCCCTTGCACAAAAAAATATAAGTAGTGCGAGTAAAGGGAAATAATAACATTTTTCACCAACTTCACGGGCATATGACATAAATCAATTTCCTTTATATTTATTTACTGACTTAAATGCGTGTTTTGTATACAGGGTATATTTCTCTACAAGATCTACTATAATATAATTCGATGGTCTTCTTAATATAATACAAAATATCGATCTTATTATGTCCTACTAAATGAGTTGAACCGGATTTATAACTTTGCTGTTGGCTACTACTAGTGAAATAAAAGATGTTTAATTAATGTCTGTAATGTTAATTACAGATATTATTTATTTATACTGGTGTATGTTACCTTTTAACCATAGGTTGTGGTTAAGAGTGACGTGTCTACCATTGTCATATTTTTGATTGTTTTGTGTTTGTTTAATGTTTGTTTAATCTGGTGTCTCCGTTCTTTGCGTTCTGTTATATAAGTTTGTTGTCATGAAAGGCCGCCAACAACAATTGTTCTCAAAATCCCTATATATCTTTTCTTATATTGCTACATGCGCCTAAATTCTGTGTTTATTTTGGGTTGTGATGTCTTGTTAAATAAGTGAATTGTCATATGTAATGAGGGGCACTCTCCGCCTACAACGAAAGTTCTCTACATCTTCTATTTTGCTGTTACAAGTACCTAAATTCTGTGTTTATTACGTGCTGTCATGTCTTGCTATAAACCAAATTGTCGTGATGAGGAGCAATCTCTCTCTGTCTACAAGCCTGGTTCTCATATAAACATTTGAAGTGTTTTAGATGTGTTTCCTCACATGCTAATACTTTTCACAACTAGATAAACCCTTTTAACGCGGTTCCATTAAAAATTCTTTATTTTAATCTTAGTTTTATAGTTAATTTTGTTTATTTTCTATCGTTTTCGTGTTGTTTCTCTCACGCAACACATGGATAGCGCACATAGGGGACACAAGAACGAATGTTCACTCTGCCTGAGGGTGTTTACCAGAATTGGTAATTTGAAACAGCACATCCAGAACGAACATGGCACTGATTATGATACTGTGCGTGATATATCCATAACATACACACAACCCTCGACCTCAAATTCACCAACGACTAAGCTTTCAGCAGCTCACGCATCTTGTGCTATGACAGATACAGCAGACACACCACAGACGTCGACTTCACTGACACCAGGAGATTCAACTCAAACGACAATTTCAAGATCCTCAGAGACCTCCAAGACAAACTATTCAATATCATCAACCCTAGACAAACGACCAAACATGAACACCACCCCCGGTTCTAACAAACTACCCAGAGTGAGCTCAGAATATGACAGTATAAACACATTACCAGCTGAAGTAGAGCCGTTATATAGAGATAATTGGTCAGCTATTCGAACACATAACAACGTGAACAGCTATCTGTCGTCATATACATTTTTTTCATAACCCAGAGAGTGACCCGTATATAGATTGGAGGTCTTTATTGACCCCGCTTTTTGTAAAGCAAAACAAGAGATTTAAAATAAATTACAGTCATCATGCTATTTTACGATATAGGGAAACAAATAAGTTTAGATTTTTTCATGCCTCTATCAATAACGCTTGTGTCTTGGACATGCCGGTACTTATTAATAATATAGCAGATTATGAGTCGTTTATCTCTAAGTTACATGATAGTGATCCACTTAGTCACATCCACCATAACCGCCCAAATACAAAGTACGTTGTTGAAACAATTCCAGCCACCTCCTTCTACTTTTATCATATTAAAGACTACCCCATAGGCTGCTGTTTAAGTAATACCCCAGACCACATTAAATATAACAAATATGTTCACATTTTACAAAGAAACTTGAATACTAACCAAGATTACACCGATAATTTGTGTTTATTTTGTTGCTTTGCCTTATACAGAGGCGCTTCCATCACAGCCCTAATCAAATCTGTTTATCGACTTCTAAAACAGTGGTGCGAAGATCAGTCCCTAGTCTTTACAAAAAAGTTTGCTGGTGTAACTTTAGCGCAGATTCCAGCCTTGGAGCAATGTTTTTTTTAAATTAAATATAGATGTCTTTGAGTTTGATGAAGCCCATGTTCTTACCCCAAAACTCAGAGGTACTACAAATTACAACGACACAATGCGACTTTTATATTTTAATGATCATTTTATGTATATCACGGATATCAATGCAGTATGCCAGGCTTTCTCATGTTCTAAATGTGGAAAACTTTGGAAAGTTTTACGTGACTTAGATCGACACGAAAAAACATGTAACGGTGACATGACAATAGAAAGCTTCAAGGGTGGGGTTTATCGGCCTCAGGAAACCATTTGGGACTCTATTGCAGCCCATGGGATAGAGGTGGACACACAGTTTGTATACCCGTATCGTGCAACCTATGATTACGAGTGTTACTTCGATCAGACCAATTTACCAGTTGGGGGAACTGTAACTACATTTTCAGCAAGACACGTCCCGCTCTCGTGTTCTGTAGCCTCTAATGTTCCTGGAATGGAGGAACCAGTTTGCTTCATCACCACAGGCGACCCCCAGGAGTTGGTGAATAGGATGCTCGATCACCTAACTCGAATCTCAAAGGTTGCTTATACGTTGCTACGGAAACGATTTGCCAATGTATATACACAGATGGGTGATTTGTCAGGTCTTGTGACTAGGTTAGATGCATATTTACAGGAACTACCAGTAATAGGATTCAATTCGAGTTCGTATGATCTTAATGTACTTAGAGGTTGCTTTATTAAGTATTTCGTCGGTGACCAAGAAGAGAACGAAAAGCGAGGTTTCAATTTTATAGTGAAAAGAGGCTCCGATTTTATGTGTATATCTACCCCAAACTAAAAATTTTTGGATGTCCTGAATTTTCTAGCACCAGGTTTCTCATACAGTAAGTATCTGGCTGCCTATAATGTCAAGGAGACACAGGGTTTTTTCTGTTATGAGTACATAACAGATCCCGTTAAGTTACACGCCAATTGCTTACCACCACACGCGGCCTTTCACTCGAAACTGAAAAATTGTAATATTTCCACTGAGGAGTATGCTTACTGTCAGACGATTTGGAGAGAGCATAAAATGAAAACTTTACGCGATTTCCTGATCTGGTACAACATAAGAGATGTCAGACCTATGTTAGATGCCCTAGAGAAACAGGTATCGTTCTATGCGAACCTCAAGGTAGACATGTTTAAAGATGCGATATCAGTCCCAGGTGTCACCTTAAAATACATATTCAGCACCCTTCCACTGAATATCCATTTTTCCTTATGCTCCAAACGCGAGAAGGCTTTACATAAGCTGATTAGAGACAATATTGTCGGAGGTCCTTCGATAATTTTTCATAGACACCATGAAGCCGGTCATACGCATATTAGGAAGGGTAAAGTTGTGCAGACCATCAAGGGTTATGATGCCAACGCTCTATATTTATGGGCCCTGATGCAGAATATGCCCACAGATTTTCCAGTAAGAAGGTATAAAGAGGATGGATTCAAGCAGCACAAACTCAATAAATACACTATTCAATGTCGGGAATGGTTGACTTGAGTGGCCCATACAAATAATGTACACCTGAGGACTCAGTTCAACGGGAAAGAAATTGTTTTGGGTCGTAGACATATTAGAGTCGATGGTTGGGATAGTGAAACTCGAACAGCTTACCAGTTTCATGGCTGTCTGTTCCACGGACATCTAGAATGCCCAATCACCAGAGGTCGTGATATAAGCCCAGTCAGACAGAAATCACTGACCAACTTGTATGAAAAAACTACTGAGATTAGTGACTACCTAATTAAGAATTACCAAGTAAATTTGGTGGTGATGTGGGAATGCACATGGCAGAAACTAAAACGAGATGACCTAGCGATCACCCATTTTCTGAGCGACACCTTCCCTCGCCAAAAACCATCTTACGCCAAAAGAAAATACCCGTTATCGGTTCAGCAGATTCTGGTTTCTGTCACTGACGAGACCTTATTTGGATTAGTCGAGTGCGATATCCACGTACCAGAACACCTGAAGGCTCACTTTGTTGAAATGACACCTATATTCAAAAATATAGATGTTACTAGAGCAGACATTGACCCTCTAATGCAGAGATATGCAGAAGAGCATAATCTATTAACGACGCCTAGGCGTACATTGATCGGTAGCTATTTCGGTAAAAAAATTCTACTAGCTACACCATTGTTAAAATGGTATCTTAATCATGGTTTGGTGGTAACCGAAATTTATCAAGTGATTGAGTATCAACCTGTAGCTTGTTTCAAACAGTTTGGAGATACTGTCACAGCAGCTAGACGTAATGGTGACCTTTCACCCGGCGATTCAATCACGAGTGACACTATGAAGTTGTTGGGCAATTCGGCATATGGGAAAACTTTGACTAATAAGGCCAGACACGCAGATGTATCCTATGTTAGAGGTGATGAAACATCAAAATTAATAAATTCCCCACGATTTAAAAACATGACGGCGATCGCTGACGACATTTTTGAAGTAGAGATGAGTAAAAAGAAAATTAATTGGGACCTCCCATTACAGATAGGGTTTTTCGTCTACCAGTATGCCAAGATGAGAATGTTGGAATTTTACTACGATATCCTGGACAGATTTGTCGCTAGGGCTGACTTTGAATTAACGAAGACACATACTGATTCCTTGTATTTAGCCTTATCAGCTCTCAATCTCCACGATGTCATTAAACCAGACATGAAAGCTGAATTTCTCCGAGTTTATGACCAGTGGTTTCCCCGAGAATGCTGCCAGATGCATACAGAAAGGCGCCTCAGTCCTCCGAAAGAGTGTCCACATTGCATCGAAGCTAGAGTCTGTGATAAACGATGTCCAGGCTTATTCAAACTCGAATATTCAGGAAAGGGCATTATAGCTCTTTGTAGTAAAACTTATTTTTGCTTTGGTGGCTATAATAAGATATCGACTAAAGGGTTGAGTCATCAACATAACACATTTGACAGAAACATATTTTTAGCTGTTTTAAGCACACAAAAGGCACACGGCGGTAAAAATGTAGGTTTCAAAGTTCACAAGTCAGCCATTTACACATACGAACAAGATAGAGCCGCCCTGTCCTATTTCTACATAAAACGACAGGTACAGACCGATGACATCTCGACTATTCCCCTGAACATCTGACACAAAATCTAATTCTACGACAGTTATTAATCCTTATTTCATGTATATAATAACATATATAGCATTATATGAGGCATGGCCAACCTCTGTAAGCCCTTTTTATCTATTTAAACCACCACTCTATTATTAATAAAACATATTTTCATGCTATGGGACTCCGTCCCAAGACGAAAATATGAATTACACCACTCAAACTCTTCATATTTTATCTATGTTTTTAATGTATATGTGTAAGCATAATGAATTTCCCTAAGTTATGTGCCTACCAACTGGTGTTATTTCATGTATATATGAATGTATGCTACTAATAAAACCTACATAAGCACAATTTGCATATTAACTTTTTGTATATTTGTGTAAAACGACGAATAGATGACTAAAAGGGTACTATGTTTGTCTGTATATATGTATAAATTATATATTTCCCTGAAATTTATGACTACCATCAAAGCGTTTTTTATGTTAACTTAGGTGGACGACCCTGTCATAACATGAAATAAACTATTCAAATCTTCATGTTTTATCTAAGCTTTGTATGTATATATGTAAACAACGGGTATTTCCCTGAACTATGTGACTACTAACGAGTGTTATGCCTATATGAATGTATGTTACAAATAAAGTATACATAAAGCCACTTTTCATGCTAATTATATATGTATGTTCATTTAAAACAATGGAAACCTGAATAAAAAAACCTATTCAACACAACTCAGAAAGCTTCATGTTTTATCTATGGTTGTTTGTATATATGTGACCATTATGTATTCCCCTTTTATATATAATACCAAGGAGACTTATCACATGTAACACCCGACCTGGCAATAACCGACATGTGTATTCTACCAACACCTACATTACAGAAGAGGTAGACGGTTTTTGAGAATCATTTGTGTATGTAGAGACGACTCGCCCTTACCCTTTTGACAGTTTATTTATATAGCACGATATCACAACAATAACAACAAGTAAAGGCCGGAGACATCCTACGGTACTACATTAAATAGTAAACATTGGAAAATCTCAAAAAGAAACAATACACGAAAACTCTAGACAATAAATAAAATTAACAATAAACTAAGCTCAAAATAAAATATTTCAAAATTTTTTATTTTTTTTAAAATACCTCACGAAAACCCCAGAAACCCCCAGAAAAACTCAGCTAAGCCTTGTTATCCTTGGAATTAATTCTTCTTTGTCTTTGGTGCCAGGTTTTTCCTTCTTTGTCATTGGTGCCAGGAAAATACACATCCAAATGCACCTTATATACTACTAACGGTGTCATGATAGATGTAGTGTTATATCTCACTGTAACAACGGTGTCACGATAAGATGTAGTGTTATGTATTACTATGACAACGGTGTCACGATCAGATTTAGTGTTATGTATTACTATAACAACGGTGTCACGATCAGATGCAGTGTTATATGTCACTGTAGCAACGGTGTCACGATAAGATGTAGTGTTATGTATAAATGTAACAACTGTGTCACGATAAGATGTAGTGTTATGTATTACTGTAACAATGGTGTCACGATTAGATGCAGTGTTATATGTCACTGTAGCAGCGGTGTCACGATAAGATGTAGTGTTATGTATTACTATAACAACGGTGTCACGATAAGATGTAGTGTTATGTATTACTATAACAACGGTGTCACGATCAGATGTAGTGTTATTTATTACCATAACAAAGGTGTCACGATCAGATGCAGTGTTATATGTCACTGTAGCACCGGTGTCACGATAAAATGTAATGTTATGTATTACTATAACAACTGCGTCAAATAAGATGTAGTGTTGTATGTCACTGTAACAACGTTGTCACAATAAGATGTAGTGTTGTAAGTCACTGTAACAACAGTGTCACAATAAGATGTAGTTTTGTATGTCACTGTAACAACGGTGTCACTATCAGATGCAGTGTTGTATGTCACTGTACCAACGGTGTCACAATAAGATGTAGAGTTTTGTATAACTGTAACAACTGTGTCACGATAAGATGTAGTGTAATGTATTACTGTAACAACTGTGTAAAGTAGTATGTAGTGTTATATCTCACTGTATCATGATAGATGTAGTGTTATAACTCTCTGTAACAACTGTGTCACAATAAGATGTAGGATTATGTATCACTATAACAACTGTGTCACGATAAGATGTAGGATTATGTATTACTGTACAAAATGTGTCACGTTAAGATGAATGACTATATATCATTATAGTAGGGATATCCTGGTATGATGTATTTGTGTGTATTACTCTAGCAACTATATCGTGATAACATATATGGTTATATATTACTCTAGCAACTATATCGTGATAACATGTATGGTTATATATTACTCTAGCAACTATGTCTTGATAACACATGGAGTTATATATTACTCTAGCAACTATATCGTGATATCATATTGGGTTATATATTATTCTAGCAACTATGTCTTGATAACACATGGAGTCATATATTACTCTAGCAACTATGCCGTGATAACATATGGGGTTAAGTATTACTCTAGGAACTATATCGTGATATTCTTCTCGTACGAAGTTTAACATGTTCTACACAGAATGTTCTTGATAATTGTTGTTGTTGTATTTGAAAGCTCCTCAAGGTTCCCATACAACTTTCTGTGTATGTCTCTCTGTGGGGCAGTGATCATTCCTCAACTGGTTTAGTGTAAAGCAGTCTTACAGGATATGTTCCGCGGTCTGTGCTGCCTGTCCACGTGAACAAAGAGGTGATGGAAATAGCTTGCATCATTTGTCTATTTTCTTGGCTCTTTAATATGTTGTGTCCTGTTCTGATGTGTCCTGTTCTGATAAGGAAGATGATAACTTGCTCAGCTCTTCCGAGATAGTGATAATGGTTCTGGAATGTCTTTTGAGTGGTCGACTAGTGATAATGATTCTTGAATGTCTTTTGAGTGGTCGACTTTCCTGATAGCTTTGATGAGGGTCCTCGTTTCTTGGTAGGCGATTTCTTGGTCTTTTTTATTTAGGCGTGTCTCCATCTTTTGCTAGCATATTTTCCATTTCATTTCCTAGTATGCTACAGTGGAAGTGCATCCACTGTAGCGCTACCCTTCTTTTGATGATCACTTCTCGTATGTCTTCCTTTATGTCTGGCAGTTTATCGTTGGCTAGGGCTTGTAGGACAGGCATTACATCAATACGAAATACTACCTGTTAACATTGCCTTATTGTGTTTTTAATTATTTCTGCAGCAATGTTTACAGCATGTACTTCCGCAGAGTTGTTGGAGCAGAATATTCCATTTGTGAACATGTGGATTCATTTTCTTTTTCTGGATATTTTATGCACATTTCAGTACCTCCGTTCTTCATTGCATTGGTAGCTAATTCATCAGTGTTAACGTCTACGATTCTACGATTCTCTACAATTCTCTTAGGTACATAGCTTCAGCCATATTGCAAACTATTGTGGTTTTTTTGGGAGAGTGTTCAGTTCTCTCATAGTGTAGGTGTTGTTTATGCTGGTTCTGATAGTGAGATTTGGATATTTCTCCCACCGAACTGGGAAAAGTGTTGGTGTTATTTCTTTTGTTACGTCTTTGAATTTTCTGCTTAATTTTTTTGTATCCGTGAATAAAACTGCTTCTCTTCAACCTTCAACTAGCTAGGACACATAATCTGGTCTTCATTTGGTATTCTGGAATGTTTTTGTACTTCTCTTCGTGGATCATAGTCTTGATGTCTTGTATGGCATGTGATTTTTTGCATTTCGTTTATGGGAAAGAATTTTGTGCACATGTGATAAGACGAAGTGCTTGATTTTGTACCTTGTTTTGAGCTTGAGGATGAGAATTGGCTACGGAAGTTCAAGATATTCGATCCGTATTCTAGTAATAGGTTAATTTTACCTGTGTATTCAATCTTTAAAGTTGCTCATCCCCCTCCCAAGCTTGCTCCTGCCAATTTATTCAAGATAGCAAGCATCTTTCTTGCCTTACCTCTATTTTCTCAATGTGAGGCTTTTATGACAATGTCGTATTTAGTCTAGTGTCCATGTAGACCGGATTCACTTCTTCTTGGATACATGTATTTTCCAGCTTTATCTCTCCTGCTTTGTCCTTATTTGAGAGCGTAAAAATATTGTTGGAGATTTTTCAGCATTGATATTTACCATCCATTTCTGTTATGCTGTTTGCATTTTCTTGTTGGCGATCCTTAGATGGTCTTCTACACTCCCCACAACTAAGTCATCAGCATACATGGCGAATCTTACTCCTTCTAGCGGTTCGTAGATTAGATCATTTGTGAACATTGGAAGCATAGAATGCGTTGTATCGCTGTTTTATTTGTGCCAATGGCCCGACAAATCCGTATTCGGTGGGTAATAGCAAATGTGTTTCATAGTCTTTCCTCAATAGAAAATGATTGTACAGCCTTCCTTCAAAAGAAAATGCAAGCAAACATCACAGTGAAACCTGTATTACGATCTTCATACGGGTAGAAATCATTAAAAGTGTGTTCATATCACATAACAGTTTTTGTAGGTATCTTTCTTCTTCTTCTTCAACGTTCATTCTCAAACTCCCGCTGGATTTCTCTTGTAACAGGACAATGATACTACACGATTTCCAGTTGAATATAGTCCAGAGAATGGAAATGCGTTGTGTTGCCGTTTTATTTGCGCCAATGGCCCAACACATCCGTCTTCGGCACTGTAGGTATCTTTCAATATCATTTACATTACTCACTACTCTTAGTTAGTTAGTTAGTCGTCGGATCATTATCATCACTGCAAACTGGACACGTTCATAGCTGCTCAGATCTCTCCTTGAGTGTATCCCCCATTACACTTCTGCTGACAGTACCGGTCCTATGCTGGTTGACCATCATTCTTCTGCGCCCTCCAAAATGTTCACTTCTGGCAACACCGCATTTCAATCCCTGATCTTTAATCTTAGCCATTGAAAAAGAATCATCTTCCACATTAGTCTCACTCTCGCGTGTTATATCTTTTAAGGAGTTCAAAACGTCAGCGCGATCCATCGCCCTGTGCCACAATCGCGCATGATGCTAGTTGATCCGCTCTTTCATTGCCTCGAACACCTACATGTCCAGGAACGAAAATAAATATAACCACTTTCAGCCTCGCCTTTCTCAAGGCCTCAAGCCACTGTTCGTGAACGAGACCCACTTGTACCTTCTTAATCATACTCATAGAGTCACTCAAGATGCAGACCTGCGTTACCTTCTGTGTGCATACCCACTCAAATGTCTGGTCACCGCCATAGTCTCCATGGTCATACTACTCGTAGTAACCGCAAAGGCACCACTCTCCTCCCTGATCGTTTTACCTGCGCACTGAGCTGTGTAGGCCCAAGCACTGCGAACATGTCTAATCACAGATTCATCAGTGTATATAATCACATCCCCCTCTTTGGTATTCTCACTGACCAAAGCCTGCACTTCTTTCTCCACAGCTGTGGAACACCATTCACTGCATTCCCTGCTAAGTGATATTACTACTCTCAAACAAGTTTCGAAATCTGTGGGTAGATGTATCCATTCCGCACCTGCTGCGACATCCTGCAATATACACACGCTTTGTATGATATCCTCAGCACGTCCCATCCATGACCTCCCTCTCGTGAGTCTGCTGCCTTTAATTTTCTGTATTTTGGAATGCAACAGGTGTTCCTTATCTGCATATATTTGAAGGTACGCCCGTGCACGGCAATTCTGTAATTTGTGCCCAGATGTTGGACAGTCAAGTAGGTATCGCATAGCACTTGTCGATGTGTCTCTTTTGCATCCCAGTATGATAAGCATGACTGCATTCTGGATTATATCCAGTCTTTCGATCTGAGTTTGGCTAAGAGTCAGAATTGCTAGTGCATATTCCACCACAGCCACAACCAAACCCTGATACAAAAGAAATAGCACCCTCTGCTCACACTGAGCAGCAGCCATAACATTCATTGCTTCTAAGCCTTTGCCTGCCCTTATGATAACGTGGTCAACATATTCCCTGAAACCCAGACTTCTGTCCAAAAAACACACCCAGATATCTCATTGTGCTAGTTCTTTCTAAACTTTTCCCGGACAACGAAACTTGTGGCATGAGTGTCTTTACCGTGTGATTGTTCAAGGAAAACCACGTAACGAATGCCTTAGAAGGATTAACCACTGCTCTCGTATCTCGACACCAATTTGTCAGTCTGTCCAACTCCTTCTGTAGTTCCACGACGCACTCTTCTCGATTTCTGCCCTGTCTATACATCAGGATATCAACGGCATATGACATCGTTCTGCCAACACCTGTGATTTGATTGCCAGCAATATGTATTGCGTATACATTGAAAAAGAACAGGAGATAGAGGAGATCCTGTGGCAGACCAGAGCTAATAACCGTTGGTGCAGATATCCAGTTACCACACTTAAGAACTACTATCCTGTGCATCAGGGATGCACCAACCCACCGCACGGTAAAAGGATTTACTGCAAGATTTAACAGCTGGTCCATCAAGATATCCAAGGACACCCTATTGTACGCATCCTCAAGATCTATTGCGACCGCACATGTCTCCATGCGGAAATCGAACCCCTCAAAATCATCCTGCGCAAATATGGCTGCATTCTGCCATGTCTTCTTTCCTGGGCGATACCATCCTAACAATGTTGGTAAACACTTATTTCTTTCAAGATAACACGATACCTCCCAGACCACAATTTTTTCAAAAAGCTTGCCAATCGTATTCTGCATAGTTATTATTCTGTAGCCATGTATCCTGGTGTGGTCCTTCCCAGGTTTGGGTAGTGGAACTAAATAGCTGTGCAACCAGTCTTCTTTCACTGTGCCCTTTAGAATATGTTTATTATGTGCTATTATTGAACATGTCCGCTAACTCTCCCAACTCCTCATCCGTTCTCCGACTAATGTCATCGTATCTAATGCCATCTGGTAATGGTGCTGTGTTTTCTGTACTTTTCAGCGCCTTCCTGATTTCTTCAACTGTGATTATCATATGGTTTTCCATGCTCAAGCTCTTACACGTATTTGTAATCGTTTTCCTGATTCCTTGATATGCCTCCACATTTCTCTGACCAATTTGTGCGGTGTAGTCTGCCAGCAACGCCGCACCTTTTGTCTCGTCCGTCTTCTGCCAGACGGTATCTCACTCTGGAATCGGCAATAGTCACGCATCTTGTCCGACCATTCATGGATTTGCGTAAACGCCAGAACAATTTTAGTGACTTTTCGCGTGTGATCTCCTGGCCAAATTCGTCCCATTTTGACGCCTTTGCTGACTTTGCAATCTCTTTGAATGTTTCAACTAAGATATCTTTCTTCCGTTTCCATTGTACGACCTTCATGGGCTGAGCAGCAACACGATTCCTTGCCCTCTGCCATAGTACTACTGCTTTCCGTTTCTCGCTCCATGCCCATTGCACCTCTTCGTTCCACCAGGGGGGCTTAATTTGTCTTGTCGAATTCTGCTCACAACATCCACTCCTCTGCGATCATACTTAAAGGACCTAACCTTTGACCTGATCTGCTTACTTTTGTCAATTTTCAAGAGAACAACACATGGGAGGTGGTCACTGCCATGATGCCCCAGCACGTTCCATTTGCAAATAGCCATAGAAGCCGATGACACCCATGCCAGGGCGATAGCGCTGCTATCTACTCACTACTCTTCTGACTAGCTAAACATTGTAGTTTAACCAAATGATGTTTTGAATGTTACCACAATCTCCCTGTTTATGGTTACTCATGCTTGTATACACGGTATATTTCAGATAATTGTTCTGATGAATACGTTGTCTTTTTCTACTAATGTTCATATACAATCTGTTTCTGATATGTGGGTTTGTGGGAAGCGTCTCTCATCTCTGCTGAGACGACTGATCACAGCTTTTCCTTGGTCATTTTGTGTAAACTTCATATAACTAGATATTGAAAAGTACTTATAAGTCGGTTCAGCCAAGATGAATGACGGAGTCCGCTTGCTCTAATCACAGAAGTAGGATGTGGCCCATATCACAAATATGTTAAGAACACATACTAGACTTTGTATGTAAAATTCTGTAGTCAGTTCGCCTTTCAATATTGAACTAAGGGGTGAGACATTTAAGCAAGAACAGGTCGTCTTCGTGTTTCAAACTACGGATGAGTGTTTGAATAGTGGCCAGGGAAAATGTGACGACAGGTGATAGCGTGAACCTACTTTGCAAGTTCTTTTAAAAATTTTATTCATGATTTGCTTGCGCTTGGATGATGAATAATGCCAGATTTTCCTCTGAGTACTCGCTACACATTATCATAAAAAGATACCTTCTATTGTATTAGTATTCTATGGCTACACAGATCATATAATATATTTAAGACTTGTACAATTTCCTTGTTCTTATTATTCATGTAGTAGTTGTTACAGTATTCAGTGTGTTTTTCAAGTAAGGATCATCTTTTGTCTTCAGGTGATTTCTTGTGATATATGTTTAGTGTGTAGTATCTTGTGGGTCTTTATTCATCCTATATTTTCAGTTTGTAGCTTAGTCTTCCCGAGTCTATGATCATGCTATATCTTGAGTGTGTTGTACAGCCGTTCCAAGTCTTCAATCATGTTATATCTTCAGTGTGTTATACATCCGTCCAAAGTCTTCAGTCATATTATACCTTCAGTGTGTTATACAGCCGTTCCAAGTCTTCAATCATGGTATATGTTCAGTGTGTTATACAGCCATTTCAAGTCTTCAATCATGGTATATGTTCAGTGTGTTATACAGCCATTCCAAGTCTTCAGTCATATTATACCTTCAGTGTGTTATACAGCCGTTCCAAGTCTTCAATCATGTTATATTTTCAGTGTGTTATACAGCCGTTCCAAGTCTTCAATCATGTTATATGTTCAGTGTGTTATACAGCCGTTCCAAGTCCTCATTCATGTTATATCTTCAGTGTGTTATGCAGCCATTCCAAGTCTTCAATCATATTATACCTTCAAACGCTGAGGCAGACATATTGGCCAGAGGAAACAACACTGGAATCAAAACTCTATGGGACACTATATGAACTACAAAAGACAGTGAGTTTTATTAAGGAGACAGAATTACAGATATAGACATGTTTCAAGTGAACGAAAGAAGAAGAAGAATATTATACCTTCAGTGTGCTATACAGCCGTTTCAAGTCTTCAATCATGTTATATCTTCAGTGTGTTATACAGCCGTTCGAAGTCTTCAATCATATAATACCTTCAGTGTGTTATACAGCCGTTCCAAGTCCTCATTCATGTTATATCTTCAGTGTAAGTAGACATTTCTTCCGGTCCTAGGTCACGATGTTACCGAAACAACGATTTTACGAGTTTCTTTATAAAAAACTACTATTGGAAGCCACTTGTAGTAATAACTGGAACACATTATGCTTACTTCCAGTGGCGTCTTGTGTCCGTATATTTGTTTATTAGATCACCTGTTAATAGAACACTTGTTTTATTCCCGGTTCCGGAGAAATGAAACAATATTCTAGGGAAGTTACAGTAGGGATTCCCCACTTGAATGCCGCCAATTTATTTATAGTTTACTCATGACCCACTACACTATAGTATAAGATCTATTAAATAATGGAAAACAATCCAGGCTTCTCAATGACTCATTTGACTATTCTTAATTTTCATTGGTCACTGTTACTATACTTTGTATGACAGCCAATGGAAACAAGGGATAGTCATATGAGTCATTAAGAAGGCTGGATCCAATTAGCCAGTAGGTCTTATACTCGGATAATAATGCTTTGACACAACAGACCCTAACAGAGACCGTCAGTTGTTGTAGAAGGCCCGTTCGCTAAATCTTCTTCTTCTTCTTCTTCTTCTGCGTTCGTTCTCAAACTCCTGCAGATTAGCAGGATGTAGTCCGGAAAACAGAATGCGTTGTCATGATTTACAGCATTGCTGCGATATCTGCGCCTTTCGGCCTGACACATCCGACTTCAAATGGCTTTGGGTCACTGACCCTATATGGGATGAGACAGCCAACTCCATCCCATAACCTCCGTAGTCGCCTTTTACGACATGCGTGGAAGGTAAACAGTGTTGTTATTCTTTGCTCCCCTTTCGAGCCCCGGGAGCATTTAAATCGCTAAATTAAATTGAACCGCATTCGTTACGTGTTTTGATTATTGTTTTTCTTTCAGCTGGTTACTATTTATATACTTGTATCTCCGTGTCTATTTTTGGCATATTATTCAAAGTATATATATATATATATATATATATATATATATATATATATATATATATATATATATATATATATATATATATATATATATATATATATATATATATATATATATATATATATATATATATATATATATATATATATATATATATATATATATATATATATATATTGTAACAAACTAAAAGCCAAACAATAATCACAACACGAAACGTATGGGGGTCCAAATTAATTTAGCAAACAGGTCTTTATACGCCATCGGTCACGACCTAACCAACAGGACAGTGTTTGATTTCAGAGTATCCTTCTATTAGATGAGACATCATCTTGGGCTGAAAAATCTCATCTATGCGAAAATTACAAAGTGAATAGTAATCACGATGGTCGTCATGCTAAAGAATCAATGTGTCAACACACAGCCTGTGTTATTGCACTGTTTACATAAAACAAACGTTAATGTGCTATCGCAAATATAACATCACAATATAAATTATATGATAGAAATATATCTCACAAGTTCAACTAGTACACTTTAGTGTGACATTTCATTGCGTAAATAAACACGCAAGCAGTATTGGTCGAAACAATTTTCACTGACATCCGCCGCCATGTTGAATACCCTGTTCATTTTATAATCTGAAGTGAACTGAAAGCTCGTAGAGCAATACATTTTTTCTTTCATTCTTTATTTTTTAACGTTAAACGATGAAAATACAATGTAAAGATAAGAATGCCGGAGTAATAGGAAAAATTATAGTAAAATATGGGGTAGACAATCAAGATTCACATGACATGCAATGAGACTATCACAGCTGGAACATTTAGTATATTGTCTGTCCCCAGGTGAATGATGGTTGATCGTATTCACACTTACCGTTAAACCTAGAGATGGAGCTTCAGATGTCGTTCCAAGGCCAGGTGAGTTGCCTTGATTGCATTAAGCCCATGTTTGTTCAAGGCTATCGTAATGTTTTCTATCCGTCGTTTTCTTGGTCTACCGTTGGTCTTATGTCCAGATATTCTTTTGTTATGTGCTCTTTGGGTCCATTCTTATAAGGTGATCGAACCATTGTACTTATTGTTTTTCGATATGCTCAATACATGATATTATAGAAAATCTTTTCCTAATTTTGAACATTTAGTACCAGCCGGAAAGATCAATGGGAAAAGGTAATCTGCTGGATTGTTTGGTGTCATTATTATGAGAGAGTATCACCAGCTAAACTTATTAACAACATAAGAGGCACGGAGTTATGGAGAAACATGATCAACTACGTCACTCGGCATGTCACTTGGTTGATTGGCTTGCAAGTTGGTATTTTTCTGACCTATAGTTCAATATTATCTCAATATGGGTACCAGGGTTATTGACTCCGAGGAAAGTAAAAAGACTTGACAAGGTGATGTCACATACCCTCAAAATGTGAAGCGCAAATACATAAAGTCAAACACTCTTCATTATTCTAAAGCTATTCATTATACGGAACACTACTATACAGCTGTTTATTATACGGAACACTACTCTACAGCTGTTTATTATATGAGGGCATTACTCTACACATGTTAATAATATGAAACATTACTCTGCAGCTGTTCATTATATGGAACATTGCTCTACAGTTGTTTATTATATGAGGGCATTACTCTACAAATATTCATTATATGAGGTCATTATTCTACAGCTGTCCATTATATGGAAAATCACTTTACAGCTGTCTATTAAATGGAACATTACTACAGCTGCCCATTATATGAGAACATTACTCTGCAGCTGTTCATTATATGGAACACTACTTTATTTTTAGATTTATCATCCATTTGAATTATAGTCACGACTATACTTTGGTGTCGTGACCATTTTACTTGCTGTCTCTCAATATGTTCGATACATGATATTATACCAACTCTTTTCATAATTTCTTAATTTCTTATTTTATCTAGTTTGGTATCCATTGCAGCTTTTCTCAGAAATACTTTTCTTTGATACCTGTGGGGTTAAAAGAGTGCTCCTCCGGCCATGAGAATCTTTGTGGACTCTTATCGCTTAGTAGTAATAAATAATGATATAATGATAAAAACCAAAATAATGGAGAAGCGCTGTACTATTGAGAATTTATATGAATGGTCGTTATAGACCTGTTCAAATAGAAATGTTCATGTCAATGATTGTTTTAGCATATTGTGTTCACAGAGTTTGTATGATTAATGAATGTCTTTGTGCAAAACAGTGCAGAATAATTATTACTTAGAATATGTTGTTGACAGAGTTTGTATAAATGATGAATGTGTTTGTATAAAAAAAAGTTGTGGTAATGTTTGCTGGCTGTGAACTCACTTTTACGACTCTGTCGATAACCACCTTTTTGACTGTCTGGCGCTAGAAGGCGGCAGGAAAATGCTTCTCCCTTAGAAGTCAGATATATTGAACACCTGACATGGAACAAAACAACAGCTCACAAACACAAGCATCACATATATCACACAACGTCATTGTCTCAAAGGTCATGAGCCGAAGGACCTCTGGATAAACACCCATTGCTTTAGCATATGATGTTGACAGAGAGTTTGTATGAATAGTGAATGTGTTTGTACAAATCGGCTCAGAGTAATGGTTACCTTAGCATATGATATTGACAGAGAGTTTATATGAATGGTTCATGTGTTTTTATAAAAAAACATAATCCTGGTAATGATAACATTAGTCTGTGGGGAACTCTGTGGCAAAGTGATCAAGATATTGGCATTGTGTTCAGGGCCGGATTTAGACGTGATAAGGCCTTAAGCTATTTGATGCTATTTTAGATATGGGTCCCTTTATAAGTCCAGATTATGTCAGTGCCAAATATAATCTTCGGATACCTAATGGGGGCCCTATGCTATAGCTTGTGTAGCGTATACGTAAATCCTGCACTGAATCCTGTTCATGAAGTTTGTGGGTCAAAT
This sequence comes from Meghimatium bilineatum, assembly GCA_034231615.1. Classification (NCBI taxonomy): domain Eukaryota; kingdom Metazoa; phylum Mollusca; class Gastropoda; order Stylommatophora; family Philomycidae; genus Meghimatium; species Meghimatium bilineatum. The sequence continues at coordinate 27,259,277 of CM067313.1, read as the reverse complement.
TCGAACCGCGATATCTTGTTTACAAGTACAATTTCGTAGATCTCAGATATTATCGCTTGAGATACTGAGGCACGTGCTCTGATACTCTTGAAAGACAGTATGCTGCTCTGTTGAAAAGAGCGCAGACGTCAATTTTTTTATCTTTTGTTTCTTTCGTGACACTGTCTTATTCATTGTATTGAAACACTTCTGCGTGGGCGTAACATTTATGTTATTAATTTTTATGTGGTTTGAAGACAGCATCCAGATTTGACACTAGACAGATCTCACGAAACAAACATAATGAATATATAACGATTTCTATTATTATTATTATTATGATATTTTAAAAAATTACCTTTCATGGTTATGGTGAGATACACTTCTTTCAACCGCGAACGTTAACAAAAATGTGTTATATCATAGCTTCTTTGGGTTGAAGCAGCCATATAAAGATGTCTTACAGAATCATGACATTTTCAAGACCTGCAAGTGTTAGGTCTTAGTTTTGGATCGGATTGTTTTACTTCCATTTCTCTTCATGTCTAAATTGCCCATCTTGCTTGCACTGCCTTCTTTTCCTTAATAATGTCACTATAATACTAACCATCAAAATAAACAAAACAATGTAGGAACTAAATAACAATAAACACAATAACAATGACTGTTTTCACGTTGCGTTTCAAACGGGACTTTCTCAAGAAACGAAAACACACGAAAATAACATTGTTTTGTGTATTTGGATACTTAGTATTATCATAATATTATTAACTTTATATAGTCTTTTATCGCTTTTTTATTTCGTTAATACGACACTCCCAACTTTGTCGGTCATCTGACATTTTGGTTATTTATACTTCTTTTCCTTGCTTCTATTCTAGCTAAAGTTGTCTTTCTTGCAAACTCTCTTTTCCTTGTTACATTACCTTGCTAGTTATCTTCTTTCTAGAGGCACCTTCTTTTGCTTGCTTCAGTTCTTGTTAACTTTCCCATTCTTAGAAACTATTCTTTTCCTCTTACCTTCCCTTGCTATATAATGTTCCCTTCTTGCTTGGGTTGTCTTCATTCCCCTGCTATATAATGTTCCCTTCTTACTTGGGTTGTCTTCATTCCCCTGCTATATAATGTTCCCTTCTTGCTTTGGTTGCCTTCATTCCCCTGCTATATAATATTCCCTTCTTGCTTGGACTACCATATTATCTTCCCTTGCTAATTGTCACCAAACAATCCTCATCAATGAAACCTCATTGTTGTAACTATTTTAAAATGAAGTTGTCTACTCATAATTGAGCTCTGGTATGTTGCTTTGTCATAATCACCCTCATTTAAAAAAAAATCTTTGTCACGATTTGGTCCCATTTATGTGCATGTGTGTGCATGCGTCCAATGATTGATAAGATTTCTCTATCTCCATATATTTGATGGCCGATGTGCTTCATACAAATTTATCTTAAGTTTTATCTTCTCATTCCGCCTCTTGTTGATGACATCTCAAACATGTGCGTTGTAAATGTGATATTTGTTGTGCCTTATTATTGTGTATCTATCTATTGCCCTTTTCCCTTGTGCCATTAAGCGTCGCTGAGACTGATCCTGTTCCTGCTCTGCCGCGTGCCTTGTAGCCCGATCTTCTGCTGTTGTATTCCCGAAGCGCTGGTTGCTTTAGTTCCATTCTTATAAACAAAAAACAACAAAAAACTGTCATACTGTATTTTTCCCGTTGGAGAGTTACATGAAGTATTCGAGTGGCTTGTGTGATAAAGGCCTCATCCATTCTTATGATGTGGCCAACTGTGTAGTTTGACTTGAGAGGGTATTTCTTTCTTTCCTGATAATGTCTTTTTTTCGTCTTTCCTCTGGCGACATTTATAACTTTCCTCACACATCTCATTTCACACACACGATCTTTTTCACTAATGTCTTTGTTAAGGAACATTTTTCACATTGGTAACACAAGTTGGTGTTAAAATAATGTTTATCAATTGTCGTTTTGTAGCCATGTAGATTGATGGTTTTTTGAGTATTGATAAGTCCCAGTGGATTTCCAACATCTTGTTTCGATCTCTCTATCGAGTATGTCATCCTCTGTAAAGACCCATCCAAATATTAGAGCTCTGAAAGGTGATTTAGTTTTGTACTACTGACAAATACATTTAACTGGTCTGGTGTTTTCAGTTTTAGATGTGTTTAAATTTCATGTCGTATTGTATGCAGCAGGTGTGTGTGG